>VFFE01007257.1:3718580-3881620 GCA_008921705.1 Burhinus oedicnemus
TATATACACACACACACTCAGTGTAGAGAATTCCAACTCTGTTGATTTGCTGCCAACAGTGTTTTTGACATTTCAGCATCTGGAAGCCTGGCTGTTAAATAATCAATATTTATTATTAAATATGGAGAAGCGTTTACTAAACTTCCCTTGGAGATTTTCCTGACATACCTCAGAAATCCCTTTGTTAATGAAAACTCTCTGTACTACTTTTCGAAATTGTTCAGCATATTTGCAGAGAGGGTAGTGACAGGAGAAGAGACATTTCTAGTTCCAAACATCTTAAAATTAGCCAGATAGAATAAATACTGCTTAACAAGTAAAAAACTTGAAATTAGCATAAGACATTATGATATACCTTGCGTAATGTTCTTCAACTGTTTTGTTATCTAAAGAACTGTCATTCTGAGGATTGATTCAATGCCAGCTGAAGTTCCTGGGAAATATCCCATTTCCTTTTTTGAGGAGTACAGACTCACGAGTATTTAGTTTTTATTCCAAGATACACTGAGTGATTCTGAGTCTTTTATTCTTTGTTGTAGATTAACAGGCTGCCCAGAGAGGTGGTGGAGTCTCCAACTCTGGAGACATTCAGAACCCTCCTGGGGCGCCATCCTGTGCAACCTCCTCTAGGTGAACCTGATCTGGCAGTAGGGTTGGTCTAGTTGATCTCCAGAGGTCCCTTCCAACCCTGGTGATTCTGTGAAACTGTTTAAAACTTTATTGATGCAATCTGTATTAAAAGACTTGCCATTCCTTCAAATTTCACAATTCAAATGAAACTTTTCATCTTTTCATCTTTTTTCTTGCATAAACATATTTTGTTTTGGGAAAAAAAAAAAGAAAGAGGATCACATTCTAGACATCTGCTACCAAGGACAGACTTTTTATTGTCACACAAATACTTAGCTTTTGTAAAACCTTATTCCAAAACATGTTAATGGTATGTGCAATGTCCATTTCTTTTATAAAACTGGAAAAATAAGGATTTTCTGCATAGTCAAAGGAGACATACAGAGTATTCCATGGATGTGTGCTGCCTGTGAGATTATTTTGTCTATCCGATTAAATATTTCATTGGGTTTGGGCAAAATCTGGTCCAGATTTTAATTATATGCTTTTTAATAGGTTTTGCTTTAGCTTATGGAAAACCCCTTTTGACTTTAATAAAAGTTTTTCTCCTTGTCTGTTGTTTATAGCTATGTAAATAAAAATAATTTCCCATATATAGGTACAGATTTATTTACAGTTCTAAAATAGATATATAGATTAAGTTTTATTTAAGGTTCCAAATTTGTAATGTAACTCAGATTTCTTCTCTAATTTATGTGATGTAGGGCTGAGGCCCCTTAAGAATCCCATTTTTATCCCTAAATAAAGGTAATTTAGATAATTATAGATAGGCAATAGAATAGATTACATATGTGGAATTCTTGAATAAGTTCCTTATTTAACCAACACCTTTCAGCTCGTTATTGTGGAGCCAGTTTTCCCTTTATTTTTCCTACCTCACTCGGATAAAGCTATTCTGTGCTGTTAGCTGACAGTATATGAGCCATAGTGCTCTAAGGAATTAACTGAAGGTAGAGCTTACTGAAGTGTGAGGAACAGCACTGTATTAATGCTGAATGTTGAAGAAACCCACCAACCGATAATTTACCTAATGGTTCTGGGCGGAGAGGAAGCAAACTGATTCCTTGACCTTTCTCCAGAATCAGTGTAATGAGATGATCTAGTGGGAAAAGGTTTTTGTCATTCAGCATACTAAATCTAACCCATTAGTGCATATCTGCTTGGGAATCAGGTAGTCTGCTTGGTCTCCAAGCAAGCACCTTTGTAGAACTGTATTACAGGCAAGCCATACAGAGACAACACAGCAAAGAGCCCAACAATCTTGCTAAACGCCTGAGTGACAGGCAAGGCTGACATCGCCTCCTGACACATGCTTTGACTTCTCTTTGTAACAAGGGAATTTTTAAGGTGAGGAACGTGGCATTCTCTGTAAATTGCAGAGAGAGAAGGTCAGAAGTGTGTGATTGTATATTTACCAAAAATCCAAAAGCTTTAGTAACTATACTGAGATATGAAACTCTTAAGTGTTTTACTGAGTCTGCAGTAATCAAGATAGCCTGTAAGTCATTCTTGCAGAACTATCATGAGAAGTTACCAGCTGAGGCATAAAGTTTGCCCACATATACTGTGCTGTGGTAGTTGACGGATTTTGAAGAAGAAAATCCCTGATGATATTTTATTTAGCTCTTAAAAGGAAAGAAATGACTCAGCTTAGTTGTGGGGTCAGAGTACTTTGCGGTGCCCTTCTGTGCATCTGTGAAGATACTTGTTATTTGTTTGAAAGTTAAGAGGAAGAATTCACAGTGGTTTGGTTGGGTGTTTGGCTTCTCTTTACATGTGACCAGTGGAGGTAATTTTCTTCAGAATCAAGGTTTTGATTAGAAGGGTCCAGCTGGCAAAGCAGGCCAGTTGGGACAGTGTAAAATCCCACCTTGAATTGTAAAGTTTCAGCAAATACTCTTCATGGATGGAGAGCGTGATTATTGAAGAGTCATTTTGTAGTTTTTTTCAAATGGTTTGCTATAGGAACATTTATGGCCTTCTTTCCTACTCACAAGGATAGAACACTGGTATTAGTCATTCTTAACCTAAATCCTCTGGTTAGTCGTCTCTTTTAAAAAAAAACTGTGCTTACATGATAATCCCAGTTGAATTTGCCATGAGTAGGAAAATATCCTTTGGGAGCTCTTGCTAATTCAAGTGACTCAAAACAGCTCATTCAAAACAATTGTACTGTTTATTCACCCAGAAGAACATACGAAGGCCCATTCCTCTGAGAGTTATGTTAACTTTCCACGTTCTCTGAAAGTTTCAGAAGCTTGGGCTTGACCCAGATACCTTGAGTTCAGAGCTAGGAGACCCAGCATTGCTCTCTATCCATAAAGTTTGCTGGAAAATGGCTGTGCATCCCACTCTTCCCTTCACAGTTTGGGGCTTTTCTGTCTAAGAGACTGATATCCCTGCAAGATGTACCACAATCAATTTCTGCCAGCTCTGTCAAAAATAGACTAATTTAGTTTGGGAAAGTAAATAATGGTTGAAAAATAAGCATTTGATTTTAATTTCTTATCAGGATATTTGTTAGAACCTAAATCTAGAATTAAGAGTCTAAGCGTAGGCTGAAAAATTACAAAAATCTTAGACACAGGATTTAATCTACTGTGATTACTGAAACAATGTTTATTTTAGTGAAGAGAATGCAGAGGCATGTCTCAGGATATTTTTCAGGTATTTTAATTAGAAACTGCTGAAATATTTCTAGGCATTTTTATTACACCTTTGTGTAATATAAGGGCTTAGATAGAATCAAATACAGCAATCTGCTCTTTTCCCAGTGTTCACTGAGTTTAAAACTGATTTGCCATGAGGTTCACTGGGGAAAAGTAGCAACTGTTTTCTCATATAGAATTCATTGAAACTTCTAAGTGGGAGTTTGGATTTGCTGCTTGTTTTATTGCCTTCTACTCCCATCTTCTCTTTTATGTTTGCCTTCAGAAAGCCAAGCAAGCATTGGAAGTGAGATCAAGCTGTTAGTAGGATTTTTACTACTGATTTCTAAGAAACTAAGATAAGGTCCATTTAAAAGCAGAGCAAAACTAATATTCCACTCTCCAAGGTATCATTAGAGTTACAACTCTAATGTAAAATCAGAAAAGAGTCATGGTGTGTATGGCGTACTGACTTGTAGTAATCATCTCTTGGCTACTACTACAGGCAGAGGACTGGGATGCAGAGGTGCTCTATTTGTGTTTTTATCCTTGGCCCTGCCTGTGACATGGGGGACTGACATAGGGAAATTAGCTGCTCCGATTGTGAGCTGTCTAAAAATGTTTAATGCTTGGAGCCTGTTTTTTCTATTTCTTGAATTCACTGTTTCACAGATTTCCACAGTGGAAGTAAACCTGCTTCACAAATGTCAGGACATGGGTGTATGTGTTCATTCAAGAGTCTTAGGAATTCAGGACACCTCTTCTCTGATAATTTAAGTTTTTCTAATGTTTGACTCATGTTGTCAGCGTTATGTGTAATGGTATCAATCCATCTACTGCTATTACATGATCTTTTTCTGTGCCATCCTTAATATACATCCTTTGACTCCACTATTACATTTAATTTTTTGATTTGATTTCATTTTGGGCCTTAAAGTATTAAAGATGCCAAATTTCAAATTATGACTGACAATACCAAGTTTAAACTCTTCCAAAATGTTGTTTCTTGTAGTGAGCTCTTTTTTGATATTAAATAAATCTAGCACCGCCACCTACTTTTCTTTCTCCTTTTGGCTAAAATGAACATTATTTAAAAGGCAGTACTTTTGAACTTTGGTAGTGAAAAATAATTTCATTTTACCATTCTTTTTATTGTTTTAATATACAAAAAAGGCTTACCCTTTGTTCTGTCTTCCACACTAGTCTAGTGCTAGATATAGACAAGGAAGTGGGATTTCAAAGATGTGGTATCTAGACTTATTTTACCGAAGACAATATTTTCTATTTCAAGTGGTGAATTTGTTTAACTTAACTTGATAAAATATAGAATTGGTGACAAGATGATTTAGTACAGCTCTTGCTAACAAGTTGCAGACATTACTAGTGTGTCAAAACAACATTGCTAGAGGCATTCTGGCGTCAGGCTGGACTGATAACTACAATACAGTGAAACAGCTTTTTGACAGCTATTTTATTCTTGAATACTTCTGATTAAAGGGAGCTTGAGTTAGTGTTATTTTTTTCCCTCCAGATATTTTCATTCACATGTACTTTTATTTTTACTCACAAATAGAAAGGTAAATATTTTAAAATTAATAAAAATGAAAACTTAGAAGTCTATGTCTTGAGTACATGTGAAACGGAATTTGAGATTTTTTTCTTCTACAGTTAGGCTGCCTCTCTTTTGTGATCTGCAGCTCACGTATGCTCTGCACTTGTTATAGGAAATTTTAGATATTTATCCTGTATCTTTGACCACCTCCTTCAGGAGATACGTATATGATCAAAAAGATAGAATTTATATATTGGTAATTATTTCTCTCATTTCAATAGATATAAAGTGGCACTTGCTGAATTAAAAAAAAATAATTTTTTGTAGATTATGTGGGGCTTGAATCTTATTCCCTTGATTTTAGAAACCTGGTGCACTTAACCAAAAATGCTATTGAAAACCTTCAATTTTGATCTGAAGTAGAAATGTCAATTGAATTTGAAAGTGTACTTTATCCTTTCTCAGTTCCATTAAGTGTCTTGATAAGGTCCAAGGATTCCTCCTGTAAACAAAGAATTTGAAACTGTCTAAAACTTTTTTTACTTTTCCTCAAGCGTTCACAGAGAATACTTTCTGAAAAAGTTGCTGTGTAGTTTGTATGCTTTATATTAGGTTTTCAAATGAGAGCAGCGTTACACATTAAAAGCGTGATGTTGAATGTTAAACATAAAAAGTGCTACGTTTAATTTTTTTGTTGTTTTACACATATTGTGTACAGACAAATGTGAGGGAGAGATTTGTGTAAAATGAGATGGAAGTTGCCGTCTGCCAGAGCTTGAAGCCTTGAAGCTCAGAGCTTGAAGCTCTGAGATACCTGAGAGGAAGATTTGTTCTTCATGTTCTTCTCATCCCTGGAATGGCATAGAGAGGTAAATAGTCAATTTCAGGAGTGTACCTCTGTGCCTGTGTAGACATCTGTTATTCATGGAGCTCTTGCTCCTGCTGAGCTGGAACAGAAGTGCAATACAGGTACAATGTTGTTCTATGTACATTAGGCGGTTTGAAGTGTTGCTTTCACATGCCAGAGCTGCTTCCTGAACCTGACCACAGTTGCTTTTCACCAGTGCTGTATATGCGTACTTCGTGATTTAGATACCTAAGCGCAGATAACTATTGGTGTTCCGGACACAGTAGTGTAACCATGACATCCATAGTAGCCATGGCAAGTATGATGTGGGTGAATCATACTATTCTAGAATAACAACTGAAGAACAGATAGGATACTTACTAATCTAAGGTGTCACTAGATGCCTAGTAATCTGAATTATTCCCCAAAACTCATTCAGAACTAACTCAGGAATCTGCGTTAGATGAGTCTTTAAAATACAACTTTTTACTGGTCGCCTCAGTGGAGTGAAATGCAAAAATTACTTAAAATCTATGTAGAGTAGTGGTAATCCATGTATTAGGAAAGTCTATGAGGAAATGAAGTTAGAGGGAGATTTTTTTATTTTAAAATTATTTGCTCTGGAAACATTGTAGCTAACACATGGTGGTGTGTTATGTTGGTGTGCCTCATTTTCAAGGGGGCAAGGCTTTAGGTTTTAAACAGTAGAGACATTAGTAATAGCAGATTATGTGGTTCTAGATGTTGCATTGGTAGTCATAGGACTTAAAGATAATTCTTGGTATTGTCAAAGGGCTTAATCATCTTCATTTTCCATTCTCATTACTATTTATATATATGTAAAATTTCCTATTTCAACATAGTACTACACATTTATATTCTAAAGTTTAATATATGTCTAATTACAGAACCAAATGCAAAAGATGTGTCAATTTTGTGGCCTAAAAAAACCCAAGAAATGAAACAGGCCCTTTACTTGTACTCTTCACTTATCCATTCAAGCATTTTAACTGGCAGACTCCTTCTAATCCCCTGACAGCACCTGGAGGGGTGCTGGTAGAACACCAAAGGGATGGTGGGTAGATATGACATATGACACTGGGGCAAGATGTGAACTCAGACAAATGAAATCTGTCAGCCAGCTCTTCAAAGGCTGCCACAGTTCTTATCACTGCTTGGTTGAGCTGGCTTGATACACAGACTTATTGTATTATTCAGCTGGTTTGATTTTCCTTTTTATGACAACCTTACCCTGGAGACCATCCATCTCTTTGCAGTGTTGGAAAATGACTATAACTGAATGATATTTCAATATAATTTATAATCTTATACTGTAAACAGAAGTGATGGTTGCTTCTAACCGCTGTGAAGAATTCTAATAGGTGCATTTGGACTCTTCTTTTCTTGGAGGGTTGGAAATACTCTAAATTGGGAGATTTTTTCATAGCTTCGCTTAATAAGTCTTATAGCAGAAAAGCTATGAAAACCTCTGAAAAAGACAGGAAATTTTTCTGAATGTGCCCAGGCAGTTAATGATGCGTGTGAACAACTACAGCTGCAACAAATTATTTGCCAAAAATTTAAATAGTAGTTATTATTGCCAACTTGCTGGATAATGTCCTGGAATGAAGGGCTTAGCAGTAAAAAGTTGGGCTCAAGTGAAATATATGAATCTGAAAGCAATCCAAGTAAATTTGGATCCTAAAATCCACACTTTAAATAAAAGCTCCAACAAAAATGTAAGGTAAAAGAGTTATATTAGTCTTGTGTGGCAAGCTTAAGCTTGTATTTTACCGTCTCCTTTGCATCAGGAAAAGGTGAGGGTAAGTACTTCCAAACTCCTTAGAGAGCACTCCCAACACTACACTTACTCAGTCTGGTGGATTTGAACAAACAGGATTTGTCCTAGATAGGGAAATGGCAGACCATGTCTTTAGCATATTCATTTTGCTTTGAAAGGACAGCCTTCTGGAAAAAGTCTTCGCCCCACAAAAGGTACAAAAGAAAATAATATTGAAAAGATACACTTTTGTATGATCGCTGGTAGTTTATTTATATAATTACGTGTTCATCTGGTTCATCTAGATTTTTTTTCTCATTTTTTGTGGAGCATGGGGGTATTTCTGAATGGTAAACAAAGAACAGTGTTATCTGTTCATGGTCAGTAAGTCCTTATCTGACCTAAATAGCTTCATTTACACTTCACATTCATGAAGTTACAAATCAGCTTTTTATATGTTTTATGTGTCTTGTATATTAAATGCAGTTACTCAATTATAAGAAAAATCTGAAGACTAAAGATTAGAAAGAACCAGATTGATTTAGATGGAGGTGAGGCAGTAGGGGGTTGTTTTATCTTTAATATGACAACATGTATGAAAGTGAAAACAGAGACAAAGTAAGACTGTCCAGACTCAAAGTAATAATTCTAATCAAAATTTGGATGAACATATGCACCAAGTACAGCATATATGGTCTTTACAGTAGAAGAGCTGAGCCTTCTTTTTTTAAGGAGCTTATTATCTTTATTTTGAGAAACACTGCACTAAACTATGTGAAAATAAATTAGTGGTGAGATTACTTTTCTGAATATTCATTCAAGAGCAATCACTGTGTTTAATTCAATCTACAGAACTTATTACAATGGATTTTAGTGACTTGTTTCCATGACCTATATCAGATTCCATTCACTTTAGCACTCTGGGGCAGTACAAAACAAAGACAAATAAGCCTATCTTTGTTTTTGTAACTAGCAAAAACTAGCAGAAATTTTGTGTGTTGTAAAGGTGCTGGTTGCAACAGTGGAATTAAGAACTGAGATTCTCACCATTGTTTTCACTCTGGCTCTTCCTGTGTACCCTCCTCAGCACACCCAGGAACGTTGTCCAAAGTGGCCCCTGCAAAGACTGCTGCTTCATGCGTAGACATGTTTGTTGTAGTTTTCCAAAGCTGTTTACAAACTAACTCTTTAGTGAAATACATAGATACTCCATTTCCAAGGAGAAAACAGATGAAGTGCAATCATAATCCTGTTGATGAAAAAGAAAAATTACATTTTCCTTTGCTTTCTACAAGTTCTCAGTATTAATTATTTGTTTCAGTTTGCCTTCCCAAATTTTATAGTTGTTACTGATTCACACAAGTGGGAGGTATACTTAAGTGCAAATTAAGTGCAAAAGTACACTGCTGCAGGAGCAGTCACTTTTCCCCCTCCCATTCCAGCAGGCATTAGTTTAAAACTTGATGACACTTCCTGGAATTTTGACAGAAAACTATCCTATTTAGCAGTATGGAAAACAAAGAATTGAACTTTATGCAACCTTAATGTTTGAATTATTTACAAGTTGTAAAGCTCTCCAACCCACCCCTTGTTGGGCCAAATATATTTTTGAGAAACCTATTTACGGCTACCCTGAAGATTCAAAGAACACATCTCACCCAGCTTCAAGTGAGGAAAGATATTTAGGTTACATACGATCACGTGTGTAATCACACGAGATTACACAATTTGAGAACAGAATCAAAGAGTCCTTGGACTTCTTTGCATAATCTAACAAACAGCAAGTAAAGAATAACTGCTTAAGCGTACTGTGTAGTAGTCTGTGCTGTGCTGCTAGTTCCATGAATCCCACTTATTGCAAATGTACCTCAAACAATGCAATTGTGAAATCCTTTGTAGTCATGAAGTCCAGTAGAGGCGAGGAAGAGGTGTTTTTAAGAAATCAAGAGATACGTGATAGTTTGTATCATGCTGTTTCAAAGTGAAACTCTGAAAAAACGTCTGGTGCCCATTCTAAAAACAATTATTGTTATGAAATTGTAGTTGGATACATAAAAACACTTAGTGATTTGGCACACGTCCACATGCACCTACTGGGATCAAATGTGTACTTTATGAGATGCTTTTTAGAGTTTCACTTTGAAACAGGATGGCTCCAAATATGCCTTAATTTTCCATTACTTGGAGCTTTAGCATGTTGTAGCAAAAGTAAATATGGTCAGACTCATCATGGACTCAGTCAAGCTTTTCTGAAATTTATTTTGCGTCATAAATACTGTGTACTTTTCAGTGGGTAATGATATCCTAAAAATGTATTGTATTACCATCTAAAACTTCAATTTTCCCATTTTTGGTTTCGGAAGTGCTCTAATCAAATGTTTTCATTTCTTACTGCCTTCTGGAAAAATTAGTTTCTCTGGAGTGTCCTCAGTTAATACTCACATAATAAATTCTGTGAGTCTGTAGACCTGGGGAGCCTCAGGTCACTGAGCACAGAGTGAGACAGATCAGTTTAACTGAGACCAGAACTTGCTCCACTTGACCTAAAGTGATTGATCTCAAGGAAATAGAGATATTTATATATAACTGCCATACAATAAATATGTCATGGAGATCAGAATAGATGCTAACACAATCCGCTTCTTCGAATTGGAAGAAGCAAGCAATATTATATTACTGGTTTATTTACATTACACCTTTCTAGAACAGGAAAAATAAGAAAAATGGAGGCCTCTTTCACCTCAAGTTTCTGTTCATCATAGACTTTACCATAGAAAGGCCATGTCTGGGTAAAGATTAAAGTCAAAGTGTTGTGTGAGAGAAAGGGATGCTGTGAAGATTAACTCAGAATAATGCAACAGAATGAATGAGTTGGTGTGCAGCATTGGGCGCTGGAAGTCACTATCATTCATCTGTTGTGAAGTAGTTTACTGCTTAAGAGGCTTCCTTGGAAATGACAGTGTCCTATTGAATTGATCCATTTCCCTTCTTTCTTCACCTCTATACCCAAAGGGTATACCTACCTAGCAAAGGATAATAGCGGAGTGCCTATCCCAAGAATACCTTGAGAAAAATCAGACTATGGCTTAAAAAAAAAGTAGAGGTCCAAGGAGAAAATTACAGAGGTAACTGGGAAAAACACATGCAATATATCTTCAGAGTAGGGTGGTGTTCATCTTAAGGAAATGCAGAGTGAAGGAACCATACTGTTGATAAAGATGCACAATTTGTGTTTAAAAAAAAGAAGGGTTGCCTTCTGTAAGATAAGTGTAATAGCACATCTGTGCTTGCTCTAGGTTGGGAGAGCTAATCCAGAAGGGCTTCCTTAAGAATGACAAGGTGCTAGCATAACACTTGTTTCTAGCAATTGTCAGAACTATCTTTCTATTCTTTCATGTTCAGAATGATTAATCTCAGAGTGGGATGTGCATCAGCTTAAAAACAAAACTATGATCAGATATCGTAAGAGTAGCCTCCCCAGATTATGCCCATTTACTGTTGAGTAATTTTGATTTTCACTCCTGCCAGTGAGTGACATCATATTTTTGCTCTGTTTATCTCTGGGTCAGGCCAATCAAAATAATGATCTTTCCCTTGAATTAGGTTGATCCATACTTTTTAACAGCTAGACAGCTTAGGTAACAGGAGCCAGATTTATTGTTTATATAATAGTAATAATCAAATAATTAAAAATAACTTTTAGCATGTGATTCAGTGGAGTCTTGTTTTACCATCATTGGTTATGTTTAACAACATTTTTAAAATATATCATATAAAATTCTTTAACGAAGTGGCCTGCTCTTCAGTGTTTTATTTTTCTTTTTAATAATATATTACATGTGTGAAGTACAAAGAGAGGCAATGTACAAAGGCTGTAACTGAAATAGAAGTGTACAATATAGCTCAATAGTAATCCTATTAAGTAATTCTATTTGCTGATGCAATACAAGGCAAGTCAAGAATACATAGTCTTTTTTGTACACATGTCAAATGGCTCTATAATAATTCAAATACTAACAGTTGGCATTGTTCTCTGACTAGCAAACAAAGCAACTATTTCAGTGTTTGATCCATTTTTTATTGTGACTGTGTAAAATGACATACTGCATCAAACATTTACAAAAAATAACGGGAAAAGTTTTTTCTATTCTATGTTCAAATAAACTAACAACTGCCGGCACATTCACATTGAACAACAGCTAATCAACAAACAACATTAAAAAGAACTAGAATACCCCCTCTTGCCGGGATGTGGTATTTTTCTCTGACCAAAGGTGAGAAGTTTATGTGTTTTCTAATTCTATTTCTTGATCTTGGGTTTATTAACGAAGGCAGCCTACAAAGCAATATATTTCTTCAAAGACCCCATTTCAAGCTCTTTGACATTGGGCAGTTCTCATATGTTACAGCACTCCTATGTCACTTAGCTCATGCTGTAATTAGAGAAGCTAAGAAAGCTCCTAAATGTCTTGTTTCTCTGATTTAATTTTAAAGTGTAAAATGCTGCTAAGAGAGATTCCTGGGGAAAGGAAGGTCATTGAATGTTACAAGGTAATGTTTCAACATCACTCACAGTAGGTTATGCTCTGATGCTAGTCAGGTTCTGAAAGGTTAACTCACTGAGGCAAACAAACTAGATAGATCTCTTGATTATTTGACATATATACGTATTTGGATGGCAAAGCTCAGTTTTTAGTAACTGTTACATGTTCATGCATTTGTCTGAAGTGAGTGTAAAGCTTCTTTACTGTTTTCCTATAGGCCTTTCAAGTTTTATGCTAGATATTTTCTGAATTCAGTCAGTCCCAGCAACATGCAAACTTCAGAAAAATCAGAGTTAAAATAATTACTTGGTAAAGCACAGACAAAATCAACATGACTGACAGTTGCCTGAAGAAGGTGGTTTGGATTCAATCTTTTCTCGTACTCTGCCTGAGACTTAGCTTTTGAGCCAACAATAAAATGCAACCAGTATTTCTTCCACTGGTAGTTCGAGATTTTCACCTCTCTTTTTTCCTTTTGTGTTCAAAGAGGTCCCTGAAGCAACAATGTCTCATTTCAGGTTGCAAATCAAAATAAATGAAACTTTGTAAGTTCTAGAACTGACAAGGAAAAAGTGGCAAGTTTTAGTCTTAATTTGATCTGCATAATTTTTCTTAGTTTTTATTGCCTGGTTCAGTAGCTGAATCAAAAAATAAATTATTCAAACAGCTCTAATAATACTCTCCTTCAGAATAAAGATTAAGCCATACTGTTCCTGAAGAGGTACTAATAACTGCACTGACTTGGAATGGTAGTAAGCCTGTCAGCACATAAGCAAAAATTAGGTATATAGTATATGTTATTAGAGAAAATAATATGTTAAAGGGACCCACCCCCCTGGCTAATTTGTCTGGAGAAGAAGAAAATCTGTATAAAGAGAAAAGCATTTGCATTGCTTATCTACCAGAACTTGGACAAGTGAAAGCCTATGTATTTAGTCTTTTCCATAAAAATCCATGTATCATAAAACACCTTTTCTCAGGAAAACTGTTTCCATCTTGTCTAGGAGGGCTGGTTTGTTCTTGCACGAGCGTTCCATACCTGTGAATAAGCAGAAGCTACTGTAGCCTGGAGTGGCATCATAGTAGTATAGGTGCAGAATATAGCACATAAATCCAATTTTATGTCAGGTTTTGGGAGCCTTTTTTCTACACCGTTTTATTGATATGTTATGATAGGTTTATCTCTGAAACATATCTGAAACAGGTAAATCATTTTATATGTATGGAAGACTATGATGTGAAACGCTGTTCTTGTATAGATTGTTGTAGCATTGAGCATGTCAGGAATATTTGAGAGAAGGACGGAACTGAAGAAACAAGACAGCCTCTTCCAGGAAAGGGAGAGAGAGGCAGATAATCTCAGAGATATCTGAGTTAACTGGGCCTCTGCACTGACTGTAGCCTAAAGTATAGCAGCGAAATACAAATATGTGGATCGTGAGAAGTGTGGTCCAGTTCCTATCCCCTTTCTCTGAGAAAACCGTGAAAGGTATTGTGTGTTCATACTTCGTCTCAGCACACTTCAGTGTTAAAGTATAAGGGGATGTTGCAGATAAGCTGGTATGCCAAACTGAGCAAAAGCAGTGACTATTACCCTGGACAGCAGCAAGATACTGTTGATCTCCACACACAGAAGCTTCTATCTCTTGCTGTCACAAAAAGCACTGCCTTAGAAAAGGGCAAGTAGTATCTTGATGGTCCTGCAGGTACTCAGCCATTATCAGAACCTACAGTCTGAGAATGCAAGAGTAGGCTATGGAGGCACAGGCTAGTGGGAAGAGGAGTGCTATAGGGGGAGGATGGAATAGTAGGGGAGCATGGGATTGGCTTGTTAATTTGAGGGAGAGCTCTTGTTCAATAGCATGAATGTAGAGTCCTAATTCAAGGATCAATCTTCCTAAAAATAGACCAGTACACCCACTTCCTCTTTTACATGCTGGCGTTTGGAGTTTATCTGTATTGCACAAAGGTGCGAAGTACCAAAAGCCATGTTCTTGCAATTGTGTAGATTTTTTTTTTTTTTAAAAAGGCAGCGATGTATACTTACCCATTGCTGTGTACCTTTGCAGTGTAGATATGCTCGCATTTGGATTTCAGTTTCCCTCACTGATGATCATTTCCTTTCTCAGTGTGCAAGCAGGCAGTCTTTTGATTTTAACTTTCTCCTGCAGACCTTTATGTAAGACAACATTGAGTAACTTTTCACAGTTAAAAAAGCCTTAGAAAATTTGTACAGCTACACTCAGCACAGGGCACTACCATGAGGATCCAAGAAAGGGTAGCATTTTAATAGTGTACCCCAACCAAACCACCAGGTATTCTGTAAACCTACATTCTTGCAGAGCTTTACTGTTTCCAGTTCTGAAGACAGACATGAGTTATCCTGGACATCGCAGCTCCAGATAAAGTTTGACCAATAAGAAACCAACAGGCTTTCTTTCCTCCCTACCCCATCATAAAATTCTCTCTGTCCCCTGAGACCACCAGTTAGTTCTGTCCTCTTTTTCTCTCCTCAGATATAAAATTCTTGAGGCAGGGATCATCCCTTTCTCTAGTGCTCTGCTCTTCCCTTTCCTCCCCAAAACTGAGACCACTGTCAGAACTTTAAAAAAAGAGAAAGAATGCAGTAGCAAATATTCTCTTTTGAAATAGAATCATTACCATAGCACAGTTATCCTTCAGCTACTAGCAGCTGCAAATGGAACAGGGAGATGTTACTGTTCACTTCTACTGATCTCATTATACAAACCACTAAGAGGAGCAAGGGAATACATTTGGAGAGCTTTCATGTGGTTAAAGCGACAGGGGAAATTCATTCTTTGATATTCTCTTGTTCGGTGTATCTGCCTTACTTTGTGCCTGCCCCTCAAAAGGCAAGGCTGTAAAAATATTAGAGGATTGTTGAAAGGGATTGGAAAAATGAAAAAAGCCTCTAATTAAAAGGACAAAAATATACTTGGAAAGTGTTTCTCAGTGTTTTTAAGTTCAAAACCAGACCACCTATCCAAATCTCCTCATTAAAAGTCACATTCCATTTTCATGCAGAGAGCTTGCTACCAGGTTTCTACCTATCTAGACAAATACTTATTACTTTGATTTATGCGTTACCAAAGTGCCTAACAACCACTGATTGATACATGTGTTTGCAACCTGATGATCTTGGTAAGGAAAAGTCAGCATCCCCAATTGTTAAATTGGTTATTAAAGCTCAGAGGTCAAGAGATTTGTCCACAATTGCCTGGAATGCAAGGCATAGTCTCTATCTCTGGAATTCCATGTCACCCACTAAACATAAAACCAACATTCTTTCCTTTTTTTTTATTTTTTTTTTTATTTTTAGCTTTTCATTTGAACTCTGCAGTCTCTCTGCCTTGCTGACTCACCTTCTATCGGCAGGACCAGGATGTTACATAAGAATTGTAGAAAATTTTGGATGGAAAGCAAAGTTGATGGTAGCCAAACCTTTTTTTTTTTTTAGTTAAATAGGTGTCAAAAACCCCCAATGGCTATGTATAATTCATTGCCTTCAGAGTATGACACTGTCTATAGCATAGTATATAAAGATGAAATGTAGCCCTTTACATTTCAGGGTGCTGGAGAAATATATTTTCTTTTGGTTTTGTTTTCTTTGTCCATTAGAAACTGTAGTTTGTTAAGTCTCTGCACAGTTAATTCTTGCTCCTTGGAGAATTCATCTGCATAGTCCTCACTTCCACAGTGTTTCCAACCTAGGGGGATATACTTAAATCTGACAGTAGAAAGAGATGCGTGCATGGCCACTTTGATGGGAACTCCAAGTTATCATCATAAATAGCTATGTGGTTCCCTTAAGAATTTAATTAGTCATTTCACTTGAATTATTCACTTGGAAAAAGACAGTGCACTAGGTAGCTTTTAAACTGATTAAGCTATTAGCTAGTAGCAGAAGATGAATATCTCCGAATAGAAGGTGAACATTGTATTTCAGTCAATAGGGGTACTAGTCTTTGAGGTATATGCACATGGCTTTGTAGTGCTCCCCATACCCATTAAAACAAGAGTAATCTTAAAAAAAAACCAACAACAAACAAACCCTGAGGTTAAGCTATGCTTTGTGGAATTCGGCCATATGTTGTAAAATTGAATGAAAAACTTTACAGAGGGAGGATCTGGCCTGTAAAGATAAGAACTAAATGTATGTATAGAAAAAAGTTTATATATCGGATATATATAAAAATATGTTTATTTATGCACTGCTTGAAAAAATGTCCTCTAAATAAAGTATAGTTGTCAATTATAACATGATAAAAGTAAGTACACCTGCTTGGAAATTTTGTAATGAATAGAATAATGAGGCTATATTTTAATTTTACTAAATTATTGGGAATAGATGTAAAGATTTATTTCACAGAACAAAAGCATTTAAGCAGGAGTTTATATTACTGTTATGCGTCAGTGATAGTAACACTGGGACTTCAGTCTGCATTACTACAATGATTAATTAAAGGCCTTGTTCAGGATGAGTGAACATCATTATTGTTTTTAAATAGGAAAGGCAGATAACCATTACTGATTACTCCTCAATTCCCAGTCTCACTTGTTAAAGACTAAAGAACACTAAAGTAGGTTGTATAGTTTTCATGAAGCTATAAACGGAGCCAAGAATAATATGATTAATATGCAACACATACAAAGGTAAAGAGTGAGAGCTGGATTAGTTTAAAAATTAAAGTTACAAAAATGCTGCACTGCTGTAAGTGCAAATAATACTGCAGTTTTTATTAGTAAGGTAAAAGAAATTTAGGCTGTAACTTTCATTTAAATAATTTTTTGTAATTGCACAAAAATTTTTAGAATACATTCCCAGATGCAGCAGCATTATTTAAAGCATTTATGTAAACAGAAGCTAACTACCTTGCCTTAAGAAAACATACACAGAAATTTTGTAATCTTGAGTAATTTAAATATATCAGTAAATACTGAAATATGAAGCTGTCTGCTAATTAATTGACTATTAGAAATTACACAACTTGTTTAAAATAATAATTACTGAGAAATGCTGTTATTAACTTGGCTGAAATCAGGAATTACAGCCATAAGAAGTTTACTCTAAGGCTTCCAGTGGGCAAAATAATTTCTAGGATGGATTTCTAGGGAGATGTGCAAGCAGAGCTTCAATAATTTTTTTTATATTCATCTTGCAGAGGACACTTTATTTTGCACGTGTGAGTGGTTAGCTTTGGTTTCCAGGTAAGAGAACAGAGAGTAGATTTCTTAGCTCAGTCAACTGTATAAGCAGGTGCAAATTGTGCTAGCCTTACAATACAGCAAAAAAATATATGTGCTACACACAAAACTTTTAATCCCATGATGCCCAGAATGCAACCAGGAACTAGGAAGTATTGTACAAGGACCTATGCAATTGCACTGATTAGAAATTAATGTTACAGAATAGGATTCAAATCAGTCAAGAAAAAGCTGATAGATTTAATCATTAGAGAAATCAGAAAGCTAGGAAAATTTACATTCTTTGTTGTGAGAGGCTTCATACAAGCCTGTAGGGTCTTGCTCAGAATCTCTAAGTCTCAAGTGCTTTGCTGAAGGAGGTATTTATCCCCTTCTTTCAGGGGAGAAACATGGAGAAAGTAATAGCCTGAGCTTAATCAGAACATCAGACACCTTAAATATGATCAGTAAGGAAAAATAATTGCAATCTTTTGTTCTTCTCTGGTAGTTCATTGATAGCAGGCCTTAGAACAACAATCTCATTGTTCAGGCTCTCAGCCTCCGTAAGTGCTCTGATTCAGTAATATAATTAAGTATATGACAAGTGTCCTGCTTTATCCATCCACCTGAGTCTTGCATCATGTTCTTCCCCTACAAAGTCATAATTTCTTTACGGCACAGAAATCCTAAATGGGGGGGCGGGGGGGGGGTATGGTTGTGTGTAACAGCTAGGAAGGGAGTAGCTCCCAATGGACCCTGCACCAAAAGGAGTCCCAACAAAAGAAGTGCTTTGCTTGGCTGCAGCCATTTTTGCATTATGAAAAGGAATGGAAGGAATGTGTGTCCTTGTAATGTAACGAAAGGAAGAGTATAGCTCTCCTCTTCATGCCGTCCTCTGTGGACAGCCTTCCAGACAAATAACAAAAGCATGGGAGGTCGGAGTTATTTCTACTTATTATAGTGTTAATTTAGAGACATCTTTAAGTCAGAAAACGCTTTCTGAATGAATCCATTTAAAGCATACATGGTCTGAAAAGATGAAATCTCTATTATGGGAAGCGCGTGTAGCAATAACAAAAACTCTAAAATCATCTTTTAAACAAAGAAGTATTTTAAGAATAATTTTTGGCACATGTTACAAAGAACAGAAAATAACCTTTGTGGTTCTCACTGGACCATTATATTCTGGTATCTGTCCTTCAGAAAAAAATTAAGTGCAGCTGAGCTGAAGCTACTTGCATAACAGTCTCAGTGATTAAGAATTCAAATTCAAAAGGAGACGCAAGCAGACAAAAACTTCACCAACAGACAAAAGTTCACAAATCAGTAGAAAATAGGCACGTAATAGAGATAATGTGTTCTTTGCTAAACAGCAGATGCCAGGCAACATACAGTGAAGGAAAGATGGAGGATTCTGGTGGTAAAATGATTCTTCTAATAGCACATAGCAAATCATTAAAAAGTGTGTAAATCAGAGCAACCAATAATTGATCCTAGACAATGTTGTTCAAAAACCCTTAGCATTCGGTATCCTACTTGGGTATTCAAAACTTCTACAAATATAATTGCAAGTGAAACTGTGAGGTTGCCATTTTGATGTTCTGTCTCCTTCCTTCAAATGGAAAAGGCTTGCTTCCTTCAGGAACACTGGAACAACTCCCTGAAAACCCTAGCATCTATGATCTTGAATATTGAACATGGAGAAAAATACAGAAATGTATCAGCATAGAAGCATGAAATCTTTCATATATTTGGTGTGATCCAAGGAAGTACTTTTGTATTCATGAAAGACATTAATTATAAATTTTATACAATAGCTAAGGGGTAATCTCAGAGACTAAGGCACACTTGCGTTGGCTACAGGCTTGGCAGGCAGATGCAGTTACCATGTAGCTCTTCTGTTTAGTGGATATGAAAACAGCTGAAATGGATGAATGTGGAGAGCTGGTTTAGGTGAAAGGTCTGTCTTCTGGCTGTTTTTTGTGATGGCATGCCTCACTACCGACCTGTGAGACAAAAATGAATTTTGACCCTTTCTACAAGTTGCCTTGGAAGCTCAATTAATTTTATAGGTTTTGTGTCTAGTCTGTGAGCTGTCTGAGAAAGACTGGGTATTATGTGTGTCTGTGTGTGATGTGACTCAAAAAATAACCCTAATATTTAAATACTTAAAAGTAATGTGTTTTTCTGACTTGTCTCCTGATGTAGAAGATCCAGATTTAGATTCCACAGCTGCTGTCTTAAGACTTCTTTGCAATGAACAGGTTCCTAATTCTTTATTACACAGAAATCTGGGAACCTTTATGCAAATTTATGGTGTATTTTTGGCTTTTTAGTAGAAAAAATTGGCTGTTATATTTAAGTGGGTTATTCAGTGTCCGGTGAAGTTACTGATAGCATTACTGTTTATTTTGCCAGGCATAGAATCAGGTTTAGGGGTTTTTTTTAATTTATTTTTTTATTTTGGGGGCGTTTTGTGTTAGATTATTTGAGTCTGTTCTCTGTAACAATACAGTTGCTCTTTCCAAGGTGAATTTTCATTGCCACCATAGTAGAAATTTATAAAATTTGAAGAAATCATACATGCACTGCTCCATCCCATGATACATTGTTTTTGAACACCACAAGTATATTGCTTTCAACCAATAAAGGAATTGCAGACTTTAGCGTGAAGGAATATGTCTGTTCTTAATATATGCAAAACTGTTGGCAATGGCATACTTACATTGGTAAGAAAGTTAGGTCTGTATTACTGTAATAGGTACAACTGTCATACTAGCTAGTTTTATTTTGTGAATGCTAAAGTATCCTGTTCTACAACACACATCAGATTGTGTTAAACAAAATAACTAGCAATGAGAATTCTGTGCCTCGGAAGAAATTGTGAGAATAGCCAGGTGATTCTTGCCAACTCTAGATCTCTTACAGCAGTTTTCGTTTGAACGTCATGGCATGGCAAAAAGTTCTTTCTTTGTGGTTTTGTTTTTGTTTTTCTTTTTTTTTTATTCAGCATCATGTGTTTGTGAATTAGATCATCTTTGATATAAAAAAATGACTCTTTCTATTCGAGATGGACAGCACACAAGGGTGTTGATCCAAACAAGTCTGTCCACTTATTTTAGTAGACATTAGAACATTCCCTCATACTGCCAGTTTTCAACACATGGTGAACGTACTCTGCTGTTCAAGGCATTGTATCATTTATGTCCAGCAGCATTAAAAAGAAATTTCCCATTAGACTCCAGGATGCTGCCTGGCAATTACAAAGCTTTTTTGATGAAGAGCTCTAATGGGATATATTTTTTTTTAGCTTATACTCAAATCTTTTACATTTTATTATTGGAAGATTAGGACATTCAAGAATATTTTTGTGGATTTCTTCTGCTATAAAACAAGCTCATATTCTGTTGGCACATCAATCTATTATATAAAGAAAGAAAAAGTCAAATAAAATAGATGAAATAGGTGAAAAATGTAAATTCAAAGCCATTTAGCTGAGTGACATCAGCTGACTAAATTATATCTTGTATATAACCTTTTTATATAACCTATATATAACCTGTATCTTACATATATATATTATATACATAGATATAAAAAAACTAGCTCCAGTGATAGTCCTCACTCTTCCCAGTTCTTCCTACTCCTAAATAAGGGTCTGTCTGACCCAACTAGAAAGGCAACTCAAATGTTTAGTGTCTTTATAGCAACGTTAGTAAATTTCTCCAGAAATAGGGAAGTGGTTAATGTTTCATTATTGTCAATTTCAAAGTGAAATATTGTATGAAAAATGAATGCTTACATTTAAGTATTTCTTTACTACTTCCTCAAAACAGCATTTTTCAGTGTTTCTATGCAGTGTTTTTGCATTAAATACTTAATTTTGGGGTAAGTGATGCATTTCAGGCTGCCCCAAGGTGGTGTGGTTTTTTTCATCACCACTATTTTCTCTCTCTGACTTCCATCCTCACATTCTGTTCCAAGTCAACAAAACCACTCTCTGTTTTTGAGGATTTGGGTACAGAACTGAAACATCCATTATTTTCCCACCTGTAGTAATGTTTACTCTGGAAAGCCAAGTTAGAGCTATAGCAAAATAAGTTCATTAAATGTTATTTCCACAGTAATGCACCGTGAACAACTTGTTATTCTATATTTACATTACTGTAAATGAAAAAAGAAACAGGATTAAAATACTTCACAAAGCTGCCGGAAATGGTTTCAGTTCTGTATGGAGGATGACAAAATGAGGTGTTTGACTGACTTCAGACTGTGCAGTTGCGTATTTTAACTGGGAAAAAGGTTTGTGTGATACCACTACCATCTTGAGGCAAGTCGGAGTATAACAGCTGAATTTCTATTCGAACAAAAGGCCAGATCCTAAATGAGCCCGAATATCATTCATTTCACCTTGTTCAGTTGTCATACAATGTTACAGATAAAAATTTTGTGTTCTGCCTACTACTGAACCTAACAAATGCTTGCACAGTAATAGTGGGTTTTTTAATACATGCAAAGTTGTATAGCCTTAATATTCAGAACAAAGTGGATTAATTTCCTTCTTCAAGTACAAACTGAATTCAGACAGACTGAGGGAACAGCACTGAAAGTTTGTAGTCAGTACTCATGTTTTAATTTAAAATATCATACTGGTTTTAACATTTACCCTGTTAAGCACTGAAACTCCTTGCTATAGAATGTACAGAAGCTAATAATTTATTTGGATTTTGATGTGACTCAAAATTGTGGAGAAGAAATCCATTAAGAACTGTGAAGTAAAAGACCACATCTAGCTGAGGAAACTCATCAATGTAAATTGCTGAAAGAGAATTTTGCAATTACTTGTCTTTTTTTATACTCTTTCCTAAAAAACTATGTGGAGCTATGATAGTTTAACAATTAAAGTAAATAGGCCTTTTACCTGAGCCAGCACAGGTGTTCTTATTTATGTGGGATTGTTGTTGGTAACCAGATTTTTGGAAAGCACTTGGATAATATGGTGATTTACGCATTATTAGAAGAATAATTGGACAAAGTATTAGTAGGTTTATTTCGAACAAACGGGATTGGAAAACTATCCTACATAATTTTCCTGAGAACACAGTATGTTTACTCCTGTCGATTTAAATATTTCAGGTCAATTGCAGAATTAACAGAAAAGGATCACAGTGAAGTAATTCATATTAGAGTACTTGCATTCAAATATTGTACTTTTTTCCCCTAGAATAAAATGAAAAGTCATTCCAAAATAATGCAATCCATAGCTAAATATCACAGTCACATGCTTTCCACGGGGGTTGTCAGTACAGGCTCCCATGCTTCAAGCCATGCTATTAATTGTTGTCTGCTTCCTGTGCTTCAGTTCTGTGAACTTCAGTTGCTGGATCCAGTGTCTCTGTAGCCTTGTTCTGCCCTCCTTGGCACCTGTGCGTGTCTGCAGCAGATCCATTTGACACAGAGTACATCATAGTGGTTGGCTCTGCTATATGTTGTTGAAGCTTGGCACTCTTACAGTGCACTAAGAAGGTTCTCTTTTTATTTCCATTAACTGCACATCTAGGACTTTTTCGTCCTGTTTTTAGTTTCAGGTTTGGGCTTTTTTTTCTTCTATTGGATTTTATTGGTTATACTTTGTCACTTACCTAAGTCGATTTCTATTTTTGTTTTCACGCTCCCTGTGAGGGAAGTCTTTTTCCACTTAAGTTTTTATTTTTCTTTCTTTCTTAATACTATGTTGTCCCTTGACTTTGCATTTTCTTCAAATTTCATTTAAAACAGTGTTTAAATGCTGCTTCTAGAAATACTCTGACCATGCCAGTCACCTTTTTTGCTGCTGCATAATGCATGGTACCTCCCAACTTCTACTTACAATGTGTCTTTGAAATGGTCAGTGCGTAGGGTTACTTGCAGCTTTTGTCCTCCACCCTTCAAATTCAACATTTAGTATCAATGTGTTGTATGCTTTAGGACATTCAGTACTTTGCTTGTATATGTTAGTATGGAATACGATAATTTTTAAATATGATTTTTTTTTTGAGATTACAGTAAACATAAGCAAGGTTGCACATAAAACATATTCTATCTTACATGGCTAAGGCTGTATTTTAGTGAAGAGTTATGGGTATGATGGATGTTAGAGCTGTATAAAACTGCACTGTGATTCCCAGGAGATTTAGGGAAGCTTTTCAACAGTTGGATCTTGAAGCTTTGTTTTCCGTTTCAGAAAGGGAAAACTCACTTGAGACTTTCAAGAGTTCAGTGATTTTGAAATTAAGTCACTGTACAGAACTATCAGAGCACTTCTTATCCATGTGGAAGTCCAGGCAAGATGATCCAAGCTAGAATTGTATGTCTGTAGGTCTCATTTCTCAAGTTAGTGGTATGTGAATTATTACGTCAGAGGGAAACTGTAGCATCAATATGCAAATGCCTTTGTAAAAATATTTGCCAACCCTTCAAACTGTCCACTGCAAAGCAGGTTGTTTCCTGAAATCCTGATTCATTGTTCCTGTGCTCCTGAGAATGCCCATGTTCTGAAGCAACTCCATGCAGGCAGGTTGGGAGTGCTTCTTCAAAGTTTTAAGGATTGCTGAGGGCAGATTCTGCTTCTGTTTGCTTACCAAGCTTTTTATGAGAGGAGAAAGCTTGTTGTCTATGCAATCCTTTCTCATTTGTTGGGGTTTGGCAGCCTGCTAATCTGCTCTTCCTTGCTAGCACAACTTCTCCTTCAATAGGAATTTGATGCAAATACACTAGATCCTACCAGGCTATTGTGGATGCATTCTTTGCAGTCAATTCAGTCCTGAGTGTAGGCCTGTGTCTAAACGATCATACAAACTACATATGACAACTGGCAAGGAAGCTGTCAGCTATTACCAAAGTCTTTGACTGACCTAAATGCTGTAGATAGCGAAAACAAGGAGTATGTAGTTTCATTTGATCTAGGCTGGTCTTTCAGAGACTGTCATCTGTATACATTCACTCTAATTCAAAATTCACTTCAAACCCAGAACGAATCTTGCTAACCTGCACCAATCATGTCCAGAATACCAGATTTTTATATGAATGTGCCTAAGCAGCTTGAATATGCTATAATATTCATGTTTCTGGTATGTGCTAGTAAGTGTATCTTGAACTGCTTTTCGTATAGAGGATTACACGTCTGATGAAGTTTGGGTTCTAGGCTCCCCTGATATTTGTTTGGCCAGCAGTATGTATAGCTTGTGCCATTTACTATGGTGCTGGAATAGAGAAGGTGGCAGTGGCAGCTGTCAAATGGAATAAGTGGCAGTAGAGCAGACATTTAAGGATCAGCCAACACTGACCACGGCAGGTGGGTAGATGATGGCTTTTTGCCAAAATGTGGATGTCTCATTCTTTTGTGAGAACAAAATATCCTGCCATAAGCAGAAAGTTCCCCATCCGTTTTTAGGACCAGCAATTTCAAGCTCTTTAGAAACTTATCTTAAACTTAAAGTGACAATTTGCAACTGTGTAGGAAAGTGATCAATGAGTTGTAGATTTACAATGAGTATACTGAAAAAAAAAAAAATACAGTGCACAGTAATTTCCAGAACTATTTATTTTTGGGAAAGGCCACTGTATTCTTCGTGTATTATGAATTACAAAAAAATAGTTTAAGCAATAGCCTTGGTAAAGTTAACTAAGAAAGCCAATGGGAAGTGGATAGGAGAGTTTGTATAGAGAAGGCAGTGCTGGGAGTGATTTCCATGCAAAGCCATGCTTGGAGGAATGCATTGATGTGTTTCTGTGGGAAACTGAGTGCATCCATTGCAAAAGTAGCTTTATTCTTTTGCTAAAACCGCTTTTTTAATTACATATCCTGAAAAAAATATTAGCTATTTTTCCTGAAAAAAAAAATTTCTCAAGTATAGTTGGGCATTTCTGTGTGGGTTTTTTTATGGCCTGATAAGTACATGTAAAACCTTTTCCTGTACAGGCTTTGTGTTACTGTCGACAAAGCCAATGTCAGATTAAAGAATGTGAACAGAGAATGGATAAAATAAAGCAAGACCAGAAACAGAATAAGCTTTAGAGATGAGGAGGCAGCTTGAGCTGAGTGCTCTGGAAAACAGGGAATCATTGAAAGAGTCAAAGACAGGAAAAATTGAATGCAAGAAAGATCATCTAAGATAGTCCTTATTGGCTGGCAAGATAAAGTAGGTGTAGAAACCAGCCTTGCAGATTTTAGTGCAGTTTTAGATCAGTCATTGCTTTGTTTGGAATTTTTTTTTTTTTAACTTTCTTTGGAGTTTATGCTAAGAATGGGAATTGAAGGAGAAACTGATCCAAAGATAGCCTTCATTAGCAGTGGACTGTAGTGTTGAGGAAAAGATAATCATTTGCAAATATGGGGAAGAGGTGCATTGTTACACAAAGGCGGCTAAAATTAATCGTTTCCTTTTCATAAGTTAGTGTTCAGTCTTCTCCCAGAACTGCATAAATTGAGGACTATGGAGTTGTCATCTGTCATTTCGATACTATAGTGATGATGCCATGCAAGCAGTTTAACAGCCAGAACCAAAACTATAACTGGACTATAGCAATGTGTGAAATGTTTTTTCTTCATAATAAATCTACCAAGGAAGTAGAAGAGTTCCATCGTTAAGGTTCAGAAAATACTATTGTGTACATAGTGACCACGGGAAGACTGGTAAGTCCTTTGCAAGGTAATTTTGTATATTAAATGATGACTAACTAAAGCAAAGAAAAATCACAGTGGTCTTTAAGATTAAAGTGACAGAGATGGTTGAATATTTCCATCTTGCCAATGGTAAATATTTTCATATTCAAAACACTTTACCTAAGACACTCAAAGGTGAATTGCAATGGCTGAAAATAAGCTCTTCAGACTAAAAATACGAAGCTAGATTCAGACCCAAATATATGGTGTTACTTACCATTTAAGGTACATAACACCATAATTTGTCTTAGGATGTTGATGACAGTCTACTGATTTTAGATGATGTCATAGTTAAAATAAAACAAAGATGCCTTGAAGCCAATACTAATTTTTGCTTTTCTGTTTTGATTGCATTTCCTCTCTTCTGTAGAGAGGAGAGGTAATGGATGAAATTGCAGGTTTATTTTAATACAGATTTTTTACTGTTAAATATTAAAGATGAATATATCCTATTCATAGTCCAAATTCAGTTCTTCGGTCACACTGCAGCAGTGCAATTAGGTGGAGAGGAGGGCAGGGCAATTTTCTCTAAAAAAAACATTTCCAAACTTGCATATGAATACAGCAGAGCTGTACACTTCTAAGGCTGTACTGTGATCTGAACCTGTATAAATATTAGAAAGAGTAAGAAAAGCCTGTCCTTTGCTTTAGGTCAGTGGAAGTGAGCTTGTGGGAAATGCATGGATGACAGTCAGAATAGCTGTACAGCAGTGGCTGTCATAATTTATTTGCCAGCAACATTTCATATTGCTCTGGATCAGTAAGACAGGAGAGGACAAATTGCAACTCTAAGTGGTATTCTGGTTTAAAAAGGGCTATAAACACATCCTTTTACCATAGGATTTACAAAATGACTGTCTTTGGTCTAATAAAAAGGCTTAATTTGGGGGTTAATAAGCCTTCTTAGATAGAAACTAGTGCAAAGAGTTAAGGTATGGACTGATACAAAACAGGAATTTTTCTTTGCCACTGTATGTTTAAAATTACCAGAAGTACCCTAATTCTGGAGAATGTTTACTCATTCAGCAAAGTGTGTTTCTTCCCCATGGGAACAGGCGGTAACTTGATTCATTGCCTCCCTAACTGCCTCCAGTGTTTCACAGTTGCCTCTGGGACTCCCGGACTTTAGCCTTGGCTTAGTGTTCTGAATAGGCAGACATCATTAGTGATCCTGTAAAGAGTCAGTTTTAGATTTCAGTTTAATTATCGAATCTGCTTCCATCATAAATGCTGGTTTGAAGGATAATAGTCAGAGTTTAAATTAGCAGATCTGATGCTAAATATCTTTTTTTATGGTAGGTTTGTCTTACAGATGCCATAAAGTCTGGTGCAAAGCTCTTTGAAGTCCCTTGAGTTATCTGTATGTCAAGAGTTTTCAGTTCAAGCCTTTGGTGTCAATCTCACTTGCACTCGTTTGTGTAAAGACACAATAAATCTGTGTTATTGTATAAGTAGAAGAACAGATTGTGTGATAACTGCATGGGTTTTATGTTAATGTATTTTCCCATGACTTTACATGTCTTTGCATTAATCTAAATCTTCCTTAACACTGTTTCTAATCTAGTCAGCAGGAGCTGCAATGATGTCTAAACACAGAGAAAAAGCAGTCAAGTATTATGGTCATTTTAGTTATATGTCTATTGCAGTACCTGAACATGAAGGTATCTTAGTTAAAACCACCCCTAATTCAAACAAATATTCTGGAATGGAAATATTATGAAAGCTCTGATTAATCTAATCTAATTTAATGTTTGTTTAATCAAGATATTGCAGAGATACTTTTGTAAAGCCTGATAAATTACACTGAAATCCAGTGTGGCAGCAGATGTAAATGATAGCTACCTAAGTATTCAAATCCTTTTATAAAAAATGTGTATACAGAAAATAGGTAGAGTTTTTCACTTTTTAAAGTCACTAAAACTGTCATTTAATGCGCATGAAATAAAATGCAAATTCAAAGTTTGCAAATGTGAAACTAAATTATTTTATGAATATACATTTTTATCATGAGAAGAAACTGTCTAGACTAAAATTCATTGTGAGGAATATTATGATGATACAGAGAACAGAAGTGATGACGCTTGCTATAAATGCTCCCTAAATATGCACAGAATTATTTCCTGTTGTATGTGTGAACGCCTTTGAAGAAATGCTGAAGTTCAAAGTTTTAGTGTCATGTGCCAGAGTAGTGATTTTTTCCAGTCTTAAAATGCATACTTGCATTTGAATTTTAATTCATTATGTGAAATTTTCAGGGTTTCAGATGCAAACATTCTACTTCCTTTGCAGACTGTATAGTTTAGCTGGATGGTAATTGTTGCTCTTGCCCTGCTTCTTCTAATAACCCTATGCTGTTGTATTTCTGCAGAGCAAACTTAGGATAAGTAGAGACTGATCAGAAGATTTAAGGAAAATAATTTTCTTAAGTAGCTCAGAATTCTGTCAATCATGCAACTTTTCCAGGCTGCTTTTGTAATATGAAGTGTATATTCCTTTGTTATCCACCAAGATCCTAGCTCTTCTTGCATGAGAGGAAGAAGGGGTTTATGAAGGGATGTTGAAAATCGAAAATGAAGCTAAAACCCTCAAGTGATTCTCTTCTTGGTATCAACTTGGAAAAAAAGCATTAAGACACAGTTGGAAAACTCCCTTGCTTCTCCAAAAAATTAAGGTATTAGCAATGTCAGTCAGCCTCCTGCAAAGAGAAGGAGGAAAGGACAAAACTAATGCACTTCCTTATTTTTTAAATCCCAAAGGATAAATATTTTTAACTTAATGGTACCATTACCCGTTCCAACATCTAAAACCCCAGTATCTCTCTCAGCTGTCATCGTATTATTTCTACTGCTAGAGAAGCATGCTGGCTAGAATTTGGTGTTATACACTTGAAGCACCTTAAGTGCTTTACAAGACATCAGCCATGATGTGTTCTGTAGTAATTCACACCAGCTCTGAGACTTTAGAAACTAGTATTTTATATTCTTCATAACTACGGAGAAGCAAGGAGCAGCGTAGAGAAACAGCTACCTGACTCCGACCCACTGTGCCATATGTTTCCTCACTGAAGGGACTGAGGGTAACCTGGGCAGTAACAAGAGGGGAGGAGAGGTGTCTGGAGTGAAGTTGAGCCTGGGAAAAGGGGAGAATAGGTGTTTTAAATGTTTGTCTTTTTTGTTTCCAAATACCATAATCAGTAATTATTTATTCTAATTGGCAATAAGGTAAGTTAAATTCCCCAAGTTGAGTTTGGTTTGCTTGCAACAGTACTTAGTAAGTGATTTCCTTGTCTTGAGCAAGCACTGAGCAAGCAGCTAAAATATCTTGCTGGCTGAAGTTCCTTCTCCATTCCTTTTCTACTGGCACCAAATCTATCTTAGCCTTTTTGATATTTTCACTCTTTTCAATCTAAATTAAATATATTATCCTAACTGAAAATTTTAAAAATTACGGAACAAGACGTTATTTTGTTGTTAAAAGCTTCCTTGTGTAGAGGGGAAATTGAGGCCTCTACCTCCTTCTATTTGTGTTTACTGTCAGCCTGGTGAGAAGTAGCAGAGGAACTCACGATTCCCATTTATGAGTGCACAGGCATAAAGGAAGAAACTCTGCCTCTCTTCTCAGTGGTTCATTTAATCTGTGCTACCGTTCACTTTTTTCCACCCAAAAGAAGAGGAGAAATTGTTATTCACCTCTAGGCCACATGAGCCTCCAGTCTGTTTCAGGTCTGCAGACAGTGTTTTTATGTTAAATTGTTGAATAAGAAGTAGAAAAAAATCAATGGAGCAGTAAGAGGCTAAGGCAACTGAAATGTCAGTTACTTTTTTCCTTCCAGTTTATACATCACTCATGGTAATTGTTAACATTACAGGATTATGTAAATACCTGATGGGGGGTAGTAAAGAAGATGGAGCCAAACTCTTCTCAGTGGTAGTAGTGAAAGGAGAAGAGGTAATTTCAACAAATTGAAATGCAGGAAATTCCATTTAAACATAATAAAAACCCTTTTCACTGTGAGGATAGTCAAACCCTGGAACAGGTTGTCCAAAGAGATTGTGGCTTGTCCATCCTTGGAGATCCTGAAAACCTGACTTGGATGGAGCTGTGAGCAACTTGCTATAGCTGACCCTGCTTTGGGCGGGGGAGGGCGTGGATTAGACTGTCTCCAGAGGTTCCTTCCAACCTTATCGATTCTGTTGGTCTGCGTGGACACTTCCAGTAGGTACTTTCCTACCCGTGAACAGCAGCACAGAAATAAAAGAAGTAAATGTAATACCTACGATTAATGCAGGGCAGTGCCGCTAATGTCCATAAAAAGCCATCTGAAACTGCCTGAAATGATGGCCTTTGAAAATAAATTGCACTCAAATCACCCAGCTGCAGACAATTTTAGTAAAAACATTGCTGAGCTGATATGTAGGTTGATGATGTTTCCATTGGCTATGGTTTGCAAACCTCCTATTAATTTCTCAACAGAAGCTGCATAGTCATTCATCTTTAGAAAAGCTATTCCAAAGATTTATGAAAGCATAATATGAAAATAAGACTAATGTATTATCTGAAAAGGGCATTAATGTTCGTGCCACTGACAGCATAAATCAGAGGTCAAATGGTCATTCACATCAGAATGGGTAAGGCTCCCTATAGTATTCCGTTAAATTCATGCCCACTAGCATGCAATTTTTGTTACGTGTTAAGAAATGAGCCAAAGTACATACATTCCTGTGGTCTAAACCTAAGAATATTATCTAAAATAACACCACACAGAAAGACTGGAACAGAGGAAGGCAAATATACTAAAAAGAATACCTGCTGTCTTCCTGTGTGTTTGATCGTGCTTTTCTTGTACACAACAGAGTTTTGCTGAGAGCTAAGAGATGCTTTTTGTTCTGAGACAGTATAGCAGCAAGAGTTTTTATATAGTGGCTACTAACAATGCTTTCCATTCCTTCGAAGCAACTAAAATACAGAACACAGCTGATAGGAATAGTTGTATTAATGGGATTAAGCACTCCAAATCCCAGTTACATGAATCACAAGAAATTCCTGAAGCAGAGTTTATTCTGGGTCTGCTGTACATTAAACAGTTGTAATTATGCTGGATTTGTCCTTCATAGAATGGCAAGAATGAAAATACTTTAAGTATGTATTTTACAGAGATGAAAAACTGCCTTCCAATTTTATGTCTGTTTTCCTTCTAAGATTTTGAGGGATTTTTTATACTTTGTACAGTGCACCAATGGAAGACTGTTTCCAGCATTGCAGAAACCGAGCCACCTCTTAGGTGAAATGCAGTCATTAGAACAGACATCAGCAAAGCTACAAAATGGTTGTTGATAGGAATGTTAAGAGTATCATTAAAAAATTGTAGGTGTGAAATGGCACTTAATAGTAGGTATCACAATTGGACTGAGAGCCAAGAGATCACAGAAGGCAAGACACAAGACACTTACTGAACATGCTTCAGTTTTCATATTCTGAACAGTGAGAAAAATGCCTTTGTAAAGAATCTTTTAAGATTTGAGACAACTAGGGGAAGAAGTGTCAAGGTAACATAGACTCTGTGCAGTGCGATTTTACCAGGTACCAGGGTCAATACCTTTACATGAAAAATGCTGTGTGTACTTTAATGACTGCAAATAGCAGTCCATCCCATATGTAGTTCAGAAATGATCTCTCTTGACAACAGCTTGACAAGCAACTCTTCATTGGCCTTTTATTTAAACTGAGGTATTTGTTTGCTCCTTGGAAAATGTGTAGCTTAGTGAATAAGCATTGATTATTTCCATTTCCAGGAATTTCCTTGGAGATCTCATCTAAATGTTCTGGAAGCTTCCAATTGACTTTGTTCATTAGATATGTAAAACCACATCCAGAGCTGTCCTAGCTTCAGGAGTTTTTTGTTCTATTAACAGGATCAGTACCTGGGCAAATTGAACCTTGTTGGTTATTCTTTTGAATGCCACATATAGATTTCCAAAAGCCCTTGCCATTTCTGTAACCGTGGGTTATCCAAGAGGTCCTTTTTTAAACAGTCTTGAAAAGATTAAAAATGTAAGTCTACAAAGGACTACGATACTCATGCAAGTTGGATCTGTAATTTTACGTGTTTAAAATTTTCATTCTGTATTCTTTCAAGTATGATTCTACAATTGAACTGAAATTATAATAATTTCCCCAAAAAAGGTTAAACCCCTTCATCTTGCATTATGTGGAAAGAAACTTTTAAAATATCGATTTGGCACCAGCCTCAATAAGGAAAATCAGTCTTTCTGTATCAAGTGCTCAGTATGTTTCTCCGTGTCTTCAAAGGCAGAGGAAATACAAAGAGTTTTCTCAGGAAGCTTTCCTCTAACAAGCCTTTAAATGGGGAAAATTCCTGGTATTTTGGGACTGGCAGGGATCATTCAGTAAGCACCACTCACAGATGTGGCAAATTTGAACTAGATTTGTGGTCTGTCTAGACCAGGTTTTGATGATAGCCAGTATCAGGTGCTCTTAAAATGGTGCAAAAAGGTCCTCAGCAGCACGCCTTGTCCTCAGGGAGTATTTGCTTTTAGCAACAAAGTCTGATACATGCTTATTCCACTATTTGCATCATATCATTTGGCTTATTTCAAAATAATATTTTCTATAATATTGCACAGTGAACAAATACTAAATTCGTTTGTATGTGTATACCCTGCTGCATTACTTTGAGATCATCAGGATAATTTTTGGTCTTTTCCTTGAGATACTCAATTTTTAACTAAGCTAGCCTGTGGCACACCAACAGGTTCCAAAACCCTGTTTTGAGCATTGCCTGGGGATATTAAGTCAAGAACTGGCAAGAAGATGGATGTTTGGCATAAGTGACAAATTCAGTTTCCTGGAGAAAGTTGCTGACTGCACTGTTCCAAACAGAGCTGCTTATCTGCCGTTCCAGATGTTGTAATGATGACAGCTGTTTAGGGGGACCTTGAAGAAGTGAGGGAGTGCATGAATTTACTGGAGAATCCAACTTGCTTCTAAGTCTAAGAAGAAATCAACACTCACTATGATTCATGCTTATATTCTGCAGTTCATGTCTATATTCTGAGCAGTTTCATTGCACAGACTTCGAAGTAGCAAAAACATGCACGTTAATAGAAATTCATAATTAGTGTGTGTTTTCAAACCTAGAGAATTATAACTACATATGGGCAGAATAAAGCAATAATGTTCTAAAAAGGAAAACTTCCTTCTGTGTGAAATGTTCGCATGTCTATGCAAGGTTTTTGAGGCTGAAACAGGTATTCAAACTCCAAAATGTAACATGCAGCTCTCATTTGGAGTGGTTAAACCATCCTGTAAAATATGTCGCGCATTTAGTCTTGCACATCTTTGTAGCAACACATCTTTCTCTTATATGGATGTCATCTCCTCCCAGTCAATCTTTGTGAAGTGGTATTTTTCTTAGGTACTGGGTGCCATGCTCAATACTTAACTAAAACCAAAATAATTTCATCTTCAGTTACTTTTTTACGACCATCAAAAGCAGCAGCAATGAATGCAAGAACAGAAAAATATATTTGCCCCTTCTTCTATGCATTCAAAAGACACAAACTAAAAATATTTGACTTCTGAATAGAATATTGTTGGATTCATGCTCTGCTTACAGGACGTAAGAGGGTTGAGAGGAGAGAAGGAGAAATAAAGAGATATAAAAGCAGGTTATGCAATGGAATACTAGATCAAAAAGAACTGGGATAAAAGCGGACAGCAAGAAGAAAGTATAGCTGCAGCCCTGGGATGCGATACAGTAAGCCAGAAGATTCAGCTTGTATGTTTATAATTTCTTGAGAGATCATTGAAATTTACAGTTTCTAAAAGCTTCTTATGTGATTGAAGGCATGACATACAGGCTTCAGTTTGTACAAGGACTGATTAAAATTACTTAGCTTTTTTGTTACTGTTGTTCTCTATTTTTCTTCACTAGTTTTATTTTCATTTCTACAACTATATACTTCTGCACATGAAATCTTTGTGATAGTAAAAAAATTGTTGTCTTCTTAGTGAGTGAAGTGTAGTCACAAAAATAGTAAAACAGACCAAGGCCATAAAATCAAACTACCCAACTAATATCAACAAGTTTTCTGAAGAATTTCCTGTAAAGTTTTCAAATGTATCAAATAATGAAAGACACATTTGTTCAGAATCTGAAATGCACGTTTGTCTTTCATTGAATCTATTTTGATATTGTGCAGTTATTTATTGAGACTGGTAATAGCTCCTTGATTATAGGGGGGGGCTTATTCACCTATTCTCCAATAAGCCAAATGACAAGAGTAGCTACATTCTGCTCTTTGGGTTGTAGCTAAAAGAAGAGGAGTCCAAAACAACAAAAAAAAAAAGAATCATCAAGATGTTCTCAATCATATTAATGAGAGGAGTACTAATTAGAGAGACTTTTCCTCATTAAAATTCTTAGATGTAGCAATTTGTGTTAGCTCAGCATTCTTCCATGCCGTGCAGGTAAAATTTTTCAGCAGCAGACATAGACATTTTTAAATTTTTTAGATTTGGTACAAAGTCTCTATTCTACTGGTGTTTCTAGCAAGATTATTATTATTCTGATGCAATCGTTGTCATTCTGGGAATATCATTTAGTGATGATTCTTATGCCATTTTAATAATCATGAACCTTTTGAGAAAATAATTACAATATAATGATTTCTACAGAGGACAATTTAAATTTTGATCAGAGTTTGTAGAGGTCAAACATGATATATTGCCTATCAGTATTTTTCTGACTTGCCAAATCAGTAGGGATTTCTTGCTCCATTTTCTAATTTCTTTATTTTTTCAAATATTTCCATTTAAGATTAAGACAATTTCTGAAGTAAGAACTGCTTTTCCAAGTCAAAATGTGACTGATATAAGGGGGAGTTTTTTGCTTTTTAAGAAATTCCTATATTTTTTTTTTTTCTGAATATTGATGTGGCTTCTGTCAACGGCTTCTGTAAGTATCCAGTTTTTATTGCCAGTGATTTTTTTTCTTTCTTAAATATTTGCCTTTCTGAAATTCAGGCACTAGTAAAATTCCTACAAGTGAAATGATTAATCTCTTATTTGGTCAACAAATGCATAAGGGACACTCTGGGAAGTGTGAATGCAATGCATAATGTTGATCTTGTATTCATCTCTGTATTCAGATGCCTTCATCAATGTGAATCAGATTTAAGGCTCACATTCCCCTGAAGTCAGTAGAACTTATGGGCATATGTTTGAAGCTAAGCATTCTGTTATTTGCTCTGTGAAGGAAGGACAAATATGCATATTTAACTGTTTTCAAATGTTAAATTTTTTCCTACCCTATTTTTAGGAAAAGCATATACACCATAAGCTTTCTCCTGTTTGCTAAAGGCATAGCAAAATTTTAGCACATAAAGGCATTAGAGGCCTTGACTGCAGGTCAAGGTACTCTGAGAAATTTCATTTCTCTTTCTGGAACCAGTCTGAGCTGTGAAGGCTTTCTGTCCAAGTTGTACTATGGTCCTGAGAGGTCAGAAAAGGAGACTAACAGTATTCTTACAACCTGATTTGCCAAATACCAGTGCATTCGCTGATTCAGTGAACGAATGTGAAACATGAGTATTAGTTCAGAAAAATGCTATTGGTAGAAAAAGAAAATAAATGCTTTTTTGTTTACTGAGGCATTCAATACACTTTGGGATTGTTTGTAAAGCCTTAAAATGCTTGCTTATGCAATTAACATCTGCATTTACATGCTTTATGTCTTAATTAGCACGTGAAACAGTCTGGATAGACAATCTGTGTGTGGCCTAATAGAATTCTGTTTTTAAAAATGGCATGTGCCATCATATAATGATATGCCAAAATACTTACCTATGATGTCCTAATAATTACTGATTTATGTCAAGTATGCACCCTTGTTTCACTGTAATAGATTTTTTGTCCTTATTCATTTCTTTCCAGTCCTGAAAGTCTCCCAAGAACAACAACCAAACAAGCATATGAATAGGAATTACTAAGTGAATCTTTGACTGAAATTCCAAACCAGCATGTGCTAGTCTGCCTTTTGAACAGGTAATGTATGTAACTGTAAATGTGAATAGAGTAACCAGGTTTTTTAAAGTTGGTGTTTATTGTTAAAAAAACCCACAAGAAAACACAAAACCAGATGGATTTCCCAAAATAGAGAATAATAGCATGTTCGTGTTAAATTATTGGAAATTTTTCAGTTATTTTACTGGAAAGATGCTATTTTGCTTCTGGACATCAAAATCATTTCTACCCTTTGGCTACTCACAAGTCTTAATTATCTGGTAACTATTAGATTTATATTTTGTGTCCATTGATTCATTAAAGCAACTATTCACATTCAGACATGAACAGACTATTCAGATGTATATTTTATGGATTAGCAGACCTTTCTTGCCTGAAATTACCTTTTTTAATTTATCATATTCTTATCCTAATGACCCTGTCTTGATCATACAAATTTCTGTATGGCTGAATTTCTAAATGGCATACTCTTTATTCTCAAAGAGATGGAAGATTTTTTCCCTCAATAGTTCGCTCCAGCTATTCTATCACAGTCACTGTTAAAAACAACTGTTTTTGACAATTTTTATTTGCCTGCCTTCACTTTCATTTTATGCTGTTCTTTTCTCAGTTATAGAGCCCTTTTGTAACTGATATTTTCTCCTTATGAACATGCTTACACAGTAATCATTTTTAATTGCTTTCAGTCTTCTTTTTGATAAGCTAAATAGACTGAACTCTTAAAATCTTTCACTACAAGTATTTTTCTGCAGCCTTTGTATAATATTATGTCTTTCTCTGAGCCTACTCCACTCTTTAAGCATGATTTTTAACAGGGATCTGCATGAAGTAATCCAAGGTAGAGGAGTAAAATTATTTATTGCCTTTCATTTCCTTTGGGTTTTCACTGTAAATTGCCTAATCAGTGTCACATTAACATCCTGTTCAGAGTCTGTCTTTTCCAGGATGATTTTCTGTTCTGTTTGTATGGCTTGTATGTACTGCTGTATTAAAATACATCTCATATTAATTGGCCCACTTTGTCAGACATAGGGATTAACCTGTAAAAAATACTGTCATAGTTATTTACCACTTTGCTCTTTGTGTAGCCTAGTATTTCTGTTAGTGGTGGCTTATGTATATGTTTCCAGATGGTAGTAACAATTATAAAGCTAGCCCACCTATTAACTGCTTCTCTTAGCAAGGAGATTGAATGGAATAATGCCTGCACAAACATAAGGCATTATGAAATTTTATGGAAGAAGCAGTATCCTCCTACTTCTACATCTGCAAAGCACAATGGAGGATGAGAAGCATTAGAGGTAAGATTAACTTAAAAAACTGGTAAAATGTTTATTGGGGGCATACCTTCTCAGGCAGGCTCTCAAAAAACATTTAGAAAACACTAAGAAGTTAACCTGATTTCAAGAGCTTCTGCCAAACAAAGGTAGATAATTTTAACTTGAGTTACTGCTTTTAGTAAGACCAGTTTTCTCAAGGCATTCGTATCAGTCTTTCTCAGTGAAATACACATATATATTTCCCGTTGTACTCTTATCTGTAATGTTGCATTTTTCTCCTACTGAAAAACCTCTATACAGGATCTCTTATTTTTGCCTTGGGCAATTCTCTGATATGCAAATATTGTAAATAATGCAAAACTTGGGAGTTGCGGGGGTTTTCTTCTTCACCCATTCAAACTTAATACTCAGCAGTTTTTACTTTGAAAATCCTTTGCTGAATAAACCTCTGTAAGGCAAATCCTGTCCCTAGGGTACAAACTGTACAGGTGAGTTATGAATCAAGAAGTGCAACAAGTACTGAAATCTGAGGAAATCTTTGGTCAAGTGGGATTTCTCCATCAATGCTCTGTAGCTGTTTCAGCCTCCTCCACTCTCTTTCCCTAAAGATACACTTAGTTATTGATCTGCTGACTACATAAGGCTACTAATAAGCTTTCCATCCTTTGCTGCAGAAGGTGTATCTGCTGGCCAAGTGTGTGTTTTGTGGATATAGAGAGGTGAAACAGCAAAGCTGCTATCACTGTAGGAAGAGCCCTCTTTAGCTACAACAGAGAAGAAAAAATCACCTTCAAAGCTATAGAGAATGAACTCTTTCCCGACCAATCAAGCCTTCAGAAGTGGGAATTGGCTTTGATTCTCTATATAGTGAATCAAAATAATATTCTTTATTTAGGAGAAGCAGACAAGGTTGGTCGTTCTAGTTCACAATGCAGTTGCTCTACTTTGGCTTGCAAAAGAAATTTTAAAAAATTATTTAAGAACTTAACGTGAAAGAATCTCGGTAACCTCTGAACTTGTTTTCTGAGTTTCCCCAAATAATTTCTGACCAGTACTGCTTCAGAACTTTTTCCAGACCAGAGAAGGTCACCCATTGCAGGTCTGGAGATCAAGCACCACATAAACCTCCTTATTCACATTATGTAAGTAGGAAGATGAGATAAAAATTTAATCTGGGTCTGTTCTCTTCTGGTTGATCCCTCTTGCTTTGTGTCATGTCTTTGTCTGGCAGATTGAAGAAAAACAACCCAAAGCAATGTCTCAGTCTTTAATTCTCCTTCTGCCTGTCTATTTTAGTGTTGGTTTTAGCCAATTAATTGTGGCTACCTTCAATGCAGTATTCTAGAAGTACCATGTTTTCCTTACTAACATGAAAGTGTTCCTCAGTACTGCTTCAGTTTGTGAGGTCAGTTTAAAATCTTGTGACATTCAAATATTGGCTTTGGTCTATGAATGAGGGGCATACTGGTAATGTGGTTTGATGATTTTTCTGTAAGAAGCTGGATTTCAGCCAGCAAATTAGCTGGGATTGTTACAGTGTTATTTGGTGGATTATAGCCACATGACATGTAGTGTAAATAATCTAAAGGAGAATCCATTGAAAGTCATTTTATCTTCCTTCAGGCTTTCAGCAGGAGTTTTAACCTTGCAGCCAGCCTCCAATGATACAGTCTCTGTAATGAGTTAATTTCTTTATTAAAATGCAAATCGATTTCCTTAACGTAAAAATGGATGGTGTGCCCTAAAACACAATTCTAGTGAGATAGATATATAAACAGAGGATCATATACTAAATTTTAAATTAACGTATATATAAACAGTTACTTTAGCACGGAAAGATCTGTTGCATAAAGAACATTTTATTTTTGGAAGTAAATGATAATTAGGAGGATTTAGTTGGACTGATTCATTGATGAAAAGAAAATTAATATGAAGCCAAGATTCACTTTGAGATGAATAATTGGAATTGACAACTGTTATTATTTTTTATCAGTGTAAGTTCCATCTTTTGGATGAGAATGAAATAGCTTATAGCTGGTGGTTATGAAACAGTTGGCACTTTCTGATAGCCTTACTATTAGTGAGCTTTATTCCTTGGAATATCTCCAAGAGTAAGGTTGCAGCAAAAGTAACTTGTCTCTAATCTAATTCCTGTATTATATCACATAAAATACTGATGTGTAGTAGGTTTTCATACACAGCTTCTAGACATAATATTACCTAGATAGAATTCTACAAAGTGGGTACAGAGCTCTCTAGAAAGATTATGCTGTAAGGGCTTCAGTATATTCTTCTCTTTGCGGCCAGTGGAGCTTAGTTAGCAACACAAAAGTTGATGGTCCTTTGCTGAGATCCTTTTAAGCACATAAATGAGATACATGAGAATTAGGAGAGACCATAAGAGTCTGGGACATCTTGTTTACCACAGTGCAGAAGACTATTGATTGCATGTGCAGAAAGTCTGTAACACATGCCCAGAGAGTCCTTTCTACATCTAAATCAGCTATGAGGTGACTGTGCTTCCTGCGTGAGACCTTCCGTGTATGACATCTGGATATTGGAGTCACCTTCTAAATTAGGCCCATGCTTTAAATGCACAATAGAGCTAGGAATCTAGATTATGTTGGAGGCCAACTGTTGTCTCCTTACCTTTCCAGCATGGTGTCTATCCAGCAGGTTTGAAAGTAGAGTGGCCTAACCTCAGAAGAACATGGAATTTCCATGGTCTTTTCAGTTTTGCATGATCACTGCAGTCTTAACTATAAAAAGAAACTTTTTGCATTAAAGACATTCTGAACCTCTGTTTTGTTATTACTTGTCCTGTTCTTCTGCTTGGAAAATTGCCTTACTAAGATTTGATTTGAATACTTTCCAATTGAAAGAAAACGTCAAAGCTGCTAATTCTTTCTGCGTATTCCAGCCCCCTTTTAATTTTCATCCTCTGCATGATACTTTTCTTTTCCTCTGTGTCACACACAACCCCTGTTTCTTAGTACTCTTGGTTCATTTGTTTTCCATAACTATTATCCAGCAAGAAGCAGGACAGAATAAATGGTGCTGTATCTGTTTGGAGCTGTGTAGCTCCAAGTTTTCATAACATTTCTAGTAATTTATTTTCTGTGAGACAGTTGCCTGTTTCTCAAATTCGGCTGAACTGCTAGATGAACAAATAGATGATGCAATTACATAGAAAAAAGAATATGATCTCCCCCTTTCCTAGTGGCTGTGTAGCAAATTGTATTGACTTTTTTTGTGATTCACCTCTTTTCACTATAAAATCATAAAAGTAGAAAAGTGCAGAGCCTTTGACAGGTTTCAAGAGCACCACTTTACCCAACTCCTTGTTATTTTAATTATTTTTTTCTCTAATAATATTAATAGAAGTTTCATTTGACTTTTGAGTTTGATGAGCTTTTAAAACTGTGAGCTTCCTTGTCAAGATAGTTATCTCAGTTCCATGATAGGATTATTTAACAGACAGCATTTTGTTGCATATTTCCCGTGTATTACTGACGGGTGTTTGATATCACTCCTTTCTGTGGCATTGCTCTTTTGAATGTTATGTTTTTAATTTAACCCAAGAAAGTGGCTATTGAAGTGCTCAGTGAACTAAGCTTCAGAAATTCACAAATAAATAGAAACAAACACATAGTCAGAAATTCAACAGCCAGTAATCTGTGTTCTCGCAATTACTGCAACATAGCCAGTTCCCTTTCACAACTGATGACTTTGTTAAAGGGTTATGTTTACGAGATTTTATTTTTCAGTTAAAGGTTTAACCTTGGTTTTCCTCCCATTACCTTGCTGATCTTTTAAGCCAAGATGGCCTAAATCCTGTTTCCTACTTTTGCTCTCTGGATCCTATCTGATTCTCAAGACAGAAGTTTGAAATTGCAAAGCTTTAACAGCTTCTTTTATGCTTCCCACTCTGTACTGAAGTACAAGTACTAAACTTGTTGCTACGCTTACGAGATCTCTAAGTGCAAATCTGTTTTCTGTTATGCTCAGCTCTGTGTTGATTTTTGGTCAAGTTGGCACTATGCCTCACGGACACGTTGGAAAGGAAAGATGTCTCTTATCTTTCTTTGCTCAATCACGGGTAGTGTATTTGACTGATTCTTCGGTGCTTCACTGCGGTATGAATTACTCCAGAAGGAATGACAGGGTTTGCACAAACTGACTGATATTTACAAACCATCTATGCTTCATGAAGTGTGCTGAACCACTCTATGGTTTCTCACGCGTGTAACGCTAGCTTCTGTAAACAGTTGCTGACAGCTGAGATGAAGCTTGTGATTTCCGGTATTTTGCAACATCAGATGCTACTCAATCTTTTCATTCTCTTATGAAGGGTGTTGTAAGGTCATTAGCCACGGTAGATGCCACCAGTGGAGAAAGACCATGGCACAATTAGTTGTGTAGCTTTTACATGTGTGTCTGATACCAGTCTGCTTGTGTCAAAAATTGCTTTTAGGATTTTTTATAAGAGGCTTTTGAGCAGCGCTACAGACTTTTAAAACCCCATTCTAGTCATTGATATTAGGATTGAAACAGTGCAAAAGCTTGGTGATTGCATATGACAATGAGTTTCGTGACCACAGGAGGATGTGAGCTGACTTGTAGATCATTTGAACCATCAGTCAGAAAGCACGCTAGAGCTTCAGTGGCTAGAAATGAGCATAGTATTGACATCTATGCAAAAGGTAAAGTAGGTTGTAGAAGGCAAGAGTTATGATCTGACCTTAAGGTCTTAAGGTGTAAGAGAGCAATTGAAGAGCAGCTTCCAGACTAGAGAACTATTATAATATTTACCTGTAAGGATGAAAAGAAGTGACTTCTCCTCCCAGCTCCTAGGATGATTGCTGTTTTAATGTGCATGACTGTGATTTTTCTCACCCAGTGCAGATATGCAAAAGACGTGTCTACTGGAAATATTCTGCCTCTTTAGCAATATTAAACTATCTTACATAAGTACATAGGAATGAACATTCTGAATATTTTCCCATATTATTACTATTTTGACAGTTCTCTTCCAGAAAGTAGTATCTGTTACTGTAATGAAAATATAAGCAGAAGTGCCTACTATACCCTCGCACACACTCCCACACACCCCCCAGATAGTTTTTAATCTCTTAGTAATGATAGGGGCATCACCTTTTGTATCAATATGCAGTAAACAGAAGTAAAATTAATCACTTCTTAGAAATGTAGAAATCACTTAGGTTGAGACTTTTAAATGTTACAGTGCTGTCAGCATTCTGTAAAGAACTAATTTGCAAGGCTGCCCAGAGCTTCCAAAAAGACAGTGTGGACTGTAGTATTCATGAATTAGTCTAGCAATTGGCAGTTTTAATATGCTGTTGTACATACTTGCAATAATGGAATGATCAAGTCAGACCGTTAGAGTCTAAGCTAGACTGTAGCCCATGTCCAACATGGGAAGAGGAAGAGTGATTCCCAGGAAGAAACAGTTACATTTCCAAACAAAAAATTCAATATTTGATGAGCTTTCCGACAAAGATTAAGTGTATTTTTAATACTATGCTAATGATTATAGCAGAGTAGGCTATAATATATCAAAATGTAGCAGAATGGAAGTCCTGCAGGTTGGTATAATGAGAACTATTATTGTCACTTAGAAGATTGAACTGTTTCATTTAAGCAGTTCTGAATGCCAAAATGCTGAAAGTAAAATATCAGTAGTTGTTAACTGTAACGATTTTTAAATCAGGATCATTAAACAGAAGGATTACTGCAGGAGCTGGTGATGAAAACTGTGGCAATAATGCATCCATTTAGCAGGCATTCAAGATGTAGCAAAGAACATGGCTGTTAAAGTTAACAGTTCATGATTTAGAAAATTTTACTTCAGTCTCAAGCATTTTCCCATAAAACAAACAGATTTCAAGTAACGTTTTGTGTATGTTGCTGTTGAGATTGCAAGCAGTCTTCATTGGTGATGTGTGCTTAATATATCATGAAGGGGTGTAAACTACTACACAGAGGGGAGGAAATTACATGTTCTCACAGGTCCACCTTTTTCTGCAGTGAACTAAAATGAGAAAAGCCTCTATTGTTGTATTGCTCTAACTTTGTTCTATGTTTATGGAGTTGTCAAAACGAGACAGTACATAAAATTTATAGTTTGTTGCCATTTGGCCCTGTTGTACTGAGTTTTGCCTCTACTTGCTAAGACTTGAGGTATTAGACTAATGCTTAGAGAGTTGCTTTTCTAATTAAAGGAAAGCCTGATTTCTTGATAAAGAAGTTCTGCTTTTGTGTGTCGTGCTTCCTGGACATTTTCATGCAACAGATCATATAGTTCCAAATAACTCTGTGGGAGGAAAGTAGTAAAGGCAAGATGCAGCCTGCATAATCAATGGTATAAAAGGCTGGTTTTAAAAGGATTGCATTCTAGAAGGCTCTTGAGGTTGTGTTGAGCTTCCTTAACAAAATAATTTCTCCATCCTTTCTCCATTCTCTTCCCTCTCCCTCACATTTTTGAAATATTTATTGTTGAAAGAAACTACAGGAAATAGTCTAATATACAGTGAAAGAACTAAAGTGTGTTCAGGACATTCATGCCTTCTAATATACTAGGACTTATGATATTTGTAGTAGACATGAGTGCAACAGAAACATCATATATTTTAGAAGCTTCTGTATAGGAAGCAAAATGTGATCTTAAGAATTGGAATGAAAAAAAAAAGGGCAAAAAAGCTGATAGCATTACAATAAGATAGTAAAAGATCCATAACAAGTTATTAGGAGTACCAAAAGAAATAAAAATAGAAAGAAGGAAGCAGTCAGAATTATTTATTTAAGACGTATGGTGCATATTCTCAGGAGACTTAACAACCTGTCTCTAATTAAAAATTATTTGTAGTGAGTTGTAGAAGCATCTAGGTGTTCCAGGACTCTATTGTACTACATGCTGTAAGCCAAGAACAAAAGTCTGACCCCAGTAAAGCTTTCCATCTAGGTAGATGGCCAGAAAACTTCCCCTGAACTCGTTCAAAAAAATCAAAGGAACCGTTGAAGTTTGCTGTTGGCACTATTACAACCTATAAAAAGGAAAATTTCCTATGAAGTAGTAGATTTCAAGCAATGCATGCAGTGCACAGATATGAATCTTGCAAAGGTGAGGTAGAGTTTGTGGTTGGAGGTAAAAACTACTCTGCTGTCTTTAGTATTTACTTTTACTTATAGCACTTATATTTAGGATAATTATACATAACATATGTAAATCAAATGTTATTGAATGTACATAGACTCCACAAGCAAACAAGTGCATTTTCAAGCGAGGTTTCAACTTCCCTTCTTATTCGCATTGAGAATATTTATGGAGTTTTGAGCGTATAAAACATACAAAAGTCTGGAAAGTGAAGTACAGGCACCGTCTGTACCATATAATATGTTTCTTTTTTCATTAAAAGAATGAAGTCTTGTCAGTGCCATTTATAACTTTATTGAAGAATGTGCATCTGGTGCTTTTGAGAAGAATATGCAAATGATGGATTCTTTACCAGTTCAGTATTTAGTAAATACAGACTGCTACAGCGTCATCCTATTCGATGCTGCTGAAAGGAACTAATCAAATAATCTATAAATATCTTCAGTGTCCTTTTCCCTCTGAGAAGCAAGTTACTTTCTGTGAAATTCATTTACATATTGTGTGTATTAAACAGAGTGGCAACTCTCCTTTCAAATACATCGTATACAGTGGAGAAATACTTGCGTTGTAAACCTTGTTATTATCTAGCTAACAATTTTTGCATTATTGTAATTTAACATGGGTATAAATTTACAAATCGTGAGGTGAGTGGCTTTCTGAAAAATCAGGTCCTGATCATGACAATGAAGTATTTTGTTTCTTATCCTAGTGGACAACCTAGGATGAAGGGAGGTGGAAACCTGGAAAGTAGCCAGTCTATGTTTGAACCTGCTTCCATTCCTGTCAATTTCTGGATCTGTTTTTGTCTTCTGCAGAATGATATTCCTGGAATATCAATGGGCACAAGACCCAAGAACTCATGTGACTTAAAATATAGCCAACTGTCTTCAGCCCAGCAGGCAAACAAGGCAACTTCCTTTTCTGTTTAGTTTCCTACAGATGTGTGTGTTAGAGAACAATGGATCTGATACTATCAGCTGACCAAGAGGTAGGAAAGAACAGGTCCATTTTTAGCTACTGTGCTTTCTATTCTGGATTCTTACGTATTCTGAAAGTTTTCATTTGATTTTGATATCTGAAAAGGCACATGCGTCTTTTAAGGGTTTCTTGACCAAACATTTTACTGCTTAACTACCTTTTCTGTCATATACTTGTATTGCCTTTTTTCATCAGTAAGAGCACTGATGGTACTCCTTCTTGTTTCCTATTTTCACAAAAGTTTTAGCACCAGAAGTCTGAGTCATCTGTTTCTCATGTCAGATTTTTCTGAAATTGAGTAAAGGTTCAAGAACTTTAGAGAAAGGCATATTCACAGATCATGTAAACCTTAATATCTGAGAAAATCGTGTTTAAATATTATTATAATGTGTGAGCTGTGGTTTGAGGCAGAGAACACAGATCTAATACATGATAGGGAAATGGAATGAACCAACCAAAACCCAATTCTGAATAGTTTTTCTCATATTCTGTCGTGTTGGAAGGATAGCATCTTTGAACAATGCTGACTGAAGCCTAACTCTAAAGTAACCTCAGGGGATGAGCCACCTACTTGATAGCAGTAGTCACTAAAGAGAACAGTTAGGGAAAATACATTCTTGCGCTGATTTCTAGGTCTTTGAATTCATTCACTTTGGATTCCCAGTAGCCGCTAGATTAGCTTATTCTGGACTATGGACATAAACCTACAGATTCATTCCTTTTACATTTGGGTTGCTGGTAATATTACTTTACTTTTCAGTCCAAGTTGAACCAGCTTGAACTGACAGAAGAAGATAATTTATTCCCATATCATGTATGTTCTAAACATTTGGATGTATGACTCATTTTAAAAATCTGAAGAGAGAGTTCATTCTGTTCTAGTTTAAACCTACACATTTTACGAATTCTCTTTTACACCCCTGTTCTTTCATGGGAAGGTATCCTATTATAGAACAAAAGCTTATGAATTATTAGAAAGATTAGACTTCACAAATGTAAAGTTGACAACCAGTCTATGGATAAAATTATCTAAATATTTAATATTGTCATGCAGCATCTTATTGTTTATATTTTTGATAGGTAGTGTGGCCTTTCCAATGATTTTCACTAGATATGTTCTGCAAATTTCTCATCTTACCTTTTAAAGGCAGTTTATTGTCATTCAGGTGTAAGTTATATGCCTGCTCAACTAAAACATGGTTGTATTTTAATTCTAGCAGTGATGAATTGCTGGAGTGAATACATGCAAACAGGGAAATTGAAATTAAATTCATCACACTAAGAAAACCATTCCTCCCCATCTAAATTAGTAGCTTTTCTTCTAAAATCAATTTGTTTTGGTAAATTATGCAAAAATTCTCAAAGGACTTAGGTAGATGATTTATTATACTCTTGGCTGTTTCATAATGTTTGAAAATTAAATTTATTCACACAGTATTAGATGGCATAAGCTGTGAGAGCTTTAGTGACAATTTCTGTTTATTACAATTAATCTAGGTTGTCTATGGTGACAGAATTCCCACAATATGTAGGACATAGTCTTTATGAGAGATACTTTTTATTAAACTCTACACAAGTGTTCTTCATTTGAATAGAACAGGTCAATTACTTCTGTATTGCAAGACCTTTCAATTGTTCTAATAATCTCTAATGAAATTCAGGATTTCCATGAAAACTGTTTGTTTTCTGAATTCTTGAAACATCAGAATTTAAAAATTCCCTCAGAAAATAAACAGCTCCTCAGATCTTTTAAACAATATAAGTGGGAGTTATTTAAAATTACTTTAGACATCTCGTTCAGAGTTCCAAAAGTCAGTTTTGTAGTTCATTCATGCCAAAAGAGTCCTGCAGCTGAAATTGTCAGTGTTCATGTTAAATGCATGTCACTATCATTTGATGGGATCTAAACCCCTAAAGAAATGCAAAAATAGTGTGGTAGAGATACTGGGGGGTGGGGGGCAGGGGGTGGGGAATAGGATTCAATCAAGTAATTAATGTCTAGGCAATAAAGCATACAGGCAAGGAAATGCGTTAAAGATAATAGATATGAATTTATATTACTTCTTAATTATGGAGTGTTTGGCTTCACAATATAAATTGTACATATGTTTTCCTAAGAATCTTTTCTGTTGACCCCCGTGGGAATTAACCAGTTCTACTACATACAACAGATTTGTCTTCTGTCATTCCTCTGCCCATTTTGCTACACAGGTTATTATGTGGCACCAAACAGAAAAGCCATTACCCCAAAGAGAGAGAGGGACAAATAGCATAGAACTCAGTTTAACCAGAGTGTAATTACAAAAGACAACAGAAGGGCACCTTTCTGAAACAAAATGCTGCTGCTTGCCATATTTCAAAGATCTATTGTGAAGAGAGATCTTTGTTACTTTCACCTAGTAAGTCATAATCCTAATGAATTGTGATAACTTTTTATAGATGGAAGTGTAAAACAACTTTAAAAGTTTCTACGAGCTCCCCTTTAATCCCTTCTTTTCAGAAGATAAAATAATTTTTGACTTGAAATAAAATACATCATGCAAAATATTGTGAACTTGAACTTTCGTATCAGTTTTAAGCATCAGGCAACTTGCCTGTGTTATCTCAGAAGTCTCTAAATATCTTTATGCAAAGTTCAATTAAATTAGTATTTTCAGACAAAATTTAAATATTTGTTTTAAGAAACAGTATCAGTTAAAAAAATTAATCTTCTGTTGCAGAATTATTTTACATTCAGTAACTTGTGTCTAGGTATGTCGCTTACGCCCTGAGTCAGTGAAATGTAGCAGCAGGTCTGAAGGGCAAGTGAAGCTTTGTGAATGTTAATTGCAATGTCAATGGGCCAGCAAGAGCTCCAAACCCCCAAGGATAATGTTATATAGTGCCAGGTGTCAAAATGTGATGACCCTATAGATGGTCACATTAATTGACCATCGAGTCTGACAGTTTACAGTGTGGTTTGCAAGTGTATTCCTAAACCTTGAGCTTCAGGAACTTTATTATATGAGGTTTAGGAGAGCAGAAGTTTGTGACCATGATTTCTTTACTGATAGAAGGCAGGTAAATTTCCATTTTCTTTGTAAATTTTTTTTTTTTTTTTTTAACTCAGTGACCAGCTTTGTATCTGTTGTACGTTTTCAGGTACTGTATCAGGAATCTTTCAAATCCATGAGTGCAATGTATAAAACTCGACTAGGACAGAAATATGAACTATTCCATATAGCATGGATAATTACTGGAGACCTTTATGTAACAATCATTATGGAAGTGATCCAGTCAGTTACCACATGACTTGCCCACCTGCTTTGTATATCCCTCTGTCCAAATGTGGAAGCATGTTTGATAGGCTTCTAACACTCAGCAAAATTTTAAATACTCTAATTCTGACCGCAGTGTTGTGGTATGCTTTCCAAATAAACAGAGGCTTTTTGTTGACTTAAAAGGATTTTATATTGTCCCTCCTTTCCATGAGTAGTGTTTTGCAAGCACACAGTTTGTGCAGATAGGCACTGACTAATCATGTACTTACAGTCTGAAATTTAGAAAGGGTAGTGTAGGGAAAACCATATGGAAAAAAGGACATTTGTAATTTATTTTTAATGATGTCATCTTTTCTGTATTATCAGAAAATGGCTGACAAAATATATAATCTGACTCCTTAAAAGGGTTTGTCTTTTCGATTTCTTTTCCTTGAGGTTTTTCTAAAGTCAGATTTTTTTGTCCATTGAATCTTTTCATTGGCTTATTTCTGCCAGCCTGTGGCTTAAGCATTTATAAAAGCTGCACTATTGTAATGTCATCTTTCATTTTGTACCAATTGAGTCCACCTTGACAAAAGGCATGTTTTTCTCTGAAGTCAAAATTCTGCTGTGCTGTCGAAACCAAAGTCGTGTTATCATAACTATCATTTTATGCAATTATATTGTTTATAAGAAACCCAAAACCTAGGGAAAATTGACTGAAGGAATATTTTTTCAATGCAATATGACTTTTTTCCCCAATTATAAAATGTGGGACTTGCTTTTTAAACAAACAGGCAAAATACACTGAATCCAGCTAGAAAGTCTCTTCAAAAATCTTTAAACATGTCTTATATTGAAGTGATACTGAAAATGCATTTTAAGGAGGAGAAAAGAGTTCAAGTAATATGGCGGTATTATGGTGACACACAATATAAAAAAATGTTCAAGGGGCACGATAGTGAGGTAATGTTCTAAGTGAGTATGTCTCAAACATGACTGAAATTGGCCAAGAAGGCTTAATTCATCATCAAGCATCAAGGCATGCAGATTTTAGATTATGTTAGTAGCATAATTATTTTCATAAAGAAAAAAATATTTTTAATACACTCTATATCGATGCCATATATGTATGAGAGAGATGTGGATGTGAGGTTTTCACTGGTAGACATATAATCACTCTTATCTGAAAAACGTGTAACTGCAATAGCGTAACAGTATGTTTAAGCATACCTAACTAACTGAACACAGTGCCGAAGTAATCACAGCTTCTACTGTGGGTTGGAAGCAACTTGCAAAGCAATTGGAATAAAGCAGGCAGAATGCATTGGTATCTGCTTGTAAAAGACTGTACAATGGTATCTGTGATATTTCTATTGCAGTTCTTATCACAGTGGGAGAGTGAAATGCTGTGTTCTGAAGACTGATTTGCCATTAGTTAAATTCTTTTTTTTAGTTCTAGAGTTGTGAAATGAAACCTGAAAGCAAAGTCTTTGACATCTTAGGCATATGAATCTTTTTAAACTTGGGAATTCCAAAATTATGTCGCGTATGCCTTTGCCTTTGGAACTCTTATTTTATTTTTTTTGGGGGGGGGGAGGGGGGAGAAAAAAAGTCTAGCTATATTTCTTTTTTATAGGAATATTATATGTGAGAACAAAAATAATAAGCACACGGTATTGCTGGAAAGCTTTTTCCTATATTATATGGCTCCTACGATCAGATACCATGGTATCTGAGTTTTACACAATCTGTTATACATTTATATTTAAAACTATTATCTTCAGGGCTTTGTGACATTGAATAGTTATGTGATTTACATAAGCCTTGTGCCTTAAACAATAGATCATTCTTCTTCAGAAAAATTAAATCCTCTAATAAAAAAGGGAACTATACAAATGTAATTAAAGCCACTTTTATGGCACAGTTGCTATTTTTTACAATTCAGTTTGCGTACTGATGTAGTGTTCAGTATCTTGGAAAAAGTAGCTCATCATTTATTGAAACAAGTTTATTTTTCTTTAATCGGTTCATTTAAATTAATAAAGACAATTCTGTTGTCTTAAAATAACTTTCTTTTATAACTTTCAGTTAGTGGATTGCCATGGCAATCTGGAGCATCAGAAAACATTTCTCCACAAGGCAGGAGGACAGAGAGGTGCAAAATAAGCAGTATCATGCTGCGGGTCATCCACAAGATGGCAATAGCGGGATAATTTGGTAAAAGTTCAAGCATTTGTGAAACTGTCTTCTTTGCTTCTGATACTTATTTGGAAATTTCATTTGGATCAGAGAGAAGCTTAGACGGAAGTTGGTTGCTTTGTTGTCTTCTTGTTCCCAGAAATATAATTATAAAATATAGAGCATAAATTTGCATTCAAACCTCACTGACCTCATTTAAAACTTTTTTTTTTTTTTTAAGCTGGTCATTGATACATCAGAAATTCTGCTACACAAAATGCTGTGAATGACATTTATCTTGTCTCCCTCCATCCCAATTCTATTGTCCATGAAGGGACCAAACTCAAATATTTTGGGCGCTTGTATTTGTCAAAGGTCTGTAAGAATGTTTGGAATTAAGCACTTGAATAAGTGTCCTAGTTTTCGGTGATGCTAAACGTCTCCCAGTACCTGTACACTTGAATGAGATCTGATTGCAAATAGGAGTTTCTCCAAAGATTTAAGTTCTGAATTTGAAAAGGTATTTAATACCTCTCACCTGTAAAAATATGTTTCTGAGACCTTATTCCTGTATGCTGCTACATTGTGAGGCATTTCAGTTGCTTCAAAACCAAACCAAACCAAAACAAAAAAAGACGAGGGGGAACTGAACATTCCTTTAGCATTTGTTTTGTTAGAAAGGCTCTCTAGTTAAAATTCTTTGCCACTTCAGTAACTAAGTGAATGAATCAATGGTAGTCCATTGTTTCTTGACATGGATAGGGCTGGTAGGTTCATGTTCCCGAGGTTTAGATGCCCATCATGCCCCATGTGGAGCTAAATCACTCTATAAAGTTTTCTATAGACCAAACGATGGATTTCAGCATCTTAACCCTCAGCAACCTCTGGACTGTCTCCATTAGACAAAACTGGATGCAGAGGAAAAAAACTATTTCAACATGTTCAAATATGAAGTTGGTAAAATGAAAATGCTTGAACACAACAGCTACTGTAGTCAATAAATACTTTATGGTGTTAATGAATTGAACCATCCCTTGAAGTTGCCTTTCTCCACTGTCCATATAGGAAGCCTACAATGACTAGGTAAATTGTGTAGATGTCTTTAGCAAAGAGAGTCTCCACTTGATGAAAAGATTTCATTACACAAGACTCAAATCCTCTGAGTGCTTTCATGCAACAGAGTTTGGTTCTGGAGATGATATTTTTGCTTCTTTTTCTGACATGCAGAATGTGTATGTGTTATGCATATTTGTAAATATCCCACAAAATCTTAATCTTGTAAACAATAAGTTGACATAGTAAAGGCAGATGAAGTATATATCTCATACTTTTTAAACCTATTGCTGGTATTTCATAAAGTCTACTTTTCTACATACTAGGAAGATGAAATGTGGACCTCAATATTTTTGTTTTCTTTAAGATCTTGCTGGTAACGAATTTATTACAGATTTGCATAGACAACAAAACAGGTACCTTATTTACATGGAAATAGAAATTACAGACAAAATTAATATTTTATTGGAACGCTTGTTTCAGAGAGTTTTATGAACACAAAGTGTCATTTGGATTTAAACCTTTTTTTGAGGAAGCAAGCATATGATGTGAATAGTTACACATATGAATGAAGGGTTACACTTACATCATCTGAATAAAAAAAAAAAATGTTTGTTCTTTTGCTCTTGTTCCTAACCTGTTCAGTAATGGTCTAAAAGGTGACAGCCCAAATGATTTTCTAGCAATGAATATCAAAATTCTTTCGTCTATCCACAAACTTTGAGTGAAAGTATTTATTGACCTACTATGTCAGTTTTGACAAATTCTCTTTTGCATATATTTTTGGTAAATCCAGCAGTATTAAAAGGTACTCTAGTACAAAAGAAGACGTAGAAATCTCAAGAGACGTAGGTCTTATCTTTAATGAGAATTGCCAAAAGCTTCTTAAAACGTCTCCAAACAGGCAAAGTACCAAGACATGAGAAAACTGATCTCAGGACGTGTACTACAAAAATATATTGCGTATCTTTGTCTGTGTTTTTGTATGTATTTTTATGGACTTTCCCCTGAGACTGAGAGAGGCCAAAGGAAAGAACTAAACATGGGGTACCCATAACATTGTCCATTTAAATCTTTAGTCTTTTGTGAATTTTCTGAAAGTTCCAAATCATGTGTACTATCTTGCCACTTCCTGTTCAGTCCAGTCTTCTGTTGGACTTCTTTTCGTAACAGAAAATGATGTGGGCACTACTTGCATGTTGTATTTTTTTATTATTCCAGCTTGAGAGCAGGACAAGCACGTCCATTGACTCTGCAGATGTTTTGAATCTATCATGCCTTTTGGTACCGTGTGAAGGCAGAAATGATGAAAATAGAATGAGTGACAGTGATTAGCCTGCTTTGCTTGCTTTCTTCTTTCTTACTGGTTATCTATAGCTCATTAGCACTGGTTAACTCTTTTCTTTCTCTTGATTTTCATTAGATAGATTCAAAGGGGAGGGAGCAGGAGTTAAAATGTGATCTTATCAGACTAAGTCTCAAATCCTGGTTTTCTATAATTAAGAGCTCAATTCAAGTCTAGGACATTCCCAGAGAATTAGACCTTTTGATTACAGATGTTTGTTAAAGCGAGACTCTTATTTTCGTTGTTATCCTTGCTGAGCTGTGCGATTTGTGGCTCACATTTACTGAGTTTGTGTGATGATTTGACATCTTCTAAATTCATGTTATCTTACCCCTACCTTCCAAATTCAAACTACCTTGCCCCATAAGCTATTGACATGAATGGCTTTTGGGTTTAGGTTTTTATTTAAACACATGTCAGTTCAGAAACCTTGTCTAAACTAGTTATTTAAACTCCTATTCCCATTAAACTAGTGTAGATGTTTGGCTTTAGCAATCTAAAAGCTAGGTGAGATGAATCCTAGGTGTGATCTCACTATCATGTTTACTAAAGAACCAATAACGTACATTACGTTTTAGAAGGACTGAGTCTTTAAATCAGGATGCAACTTTCAGGATTGCTAGTAAAATGCATATATTTTTTATTTATGTAGAAGTATCTATCTTAGATCTGCTGTCATCTTTAATTGATGGAAACCTTCAAAAATTATGTATTGTTCCACTGCAATGCACAATTTTTTTTTCCTCTTGTATTTTTATCTTGGCAGAGAATATAGAAACAACAGACTCCCAGGTGAGTAAAGACAATTAACTATTAATCAAATCTCCAGTATATTCTAATTTGACACTAATTACTTTGTTATAATTCATTAATAAATATTTAATTTGGCCTTGAGCATGTACTGCTTGTTTGTTTCTGTAAAGACTGAGCATGAAATCATTGCTTCTTGTAACGTTAGATCTGCAACTGATTCAGCAGCAGGATTAGAATCTAAGAAGCACAGGTTAATGGAAGAGTTTCACTGTGGCCTAATACTACCACAAACAAGAGGTTTAAAGAGCCTGTGATGCTAGTAACTTCTCATTTGGCTTAGAATTTAAAAGCACCTCTACTTCATATGTTATTGTCAAACAATAAGGAACATTGTATTTCCATGTACCCATCTCTTTAAAAGTACGCTGTGTTTTGATCTCAACTTACCTGAGTGAAATATGAGGTTCCCCGAGAACGTCCTTTACAAAGTAATTAACGATAATTATTTTCCTGTTTACATATAGATCACCCAAGAAACTAATTTAAAGTGTGTCACTTCTATTCACTCTGCTACCTTCAGGCCTTTTGGTACTGTTAGAGATTATAAGTACTTCTGAAACTGGGTACATTGTTTGTCACAGTTGATGTTCACAATTTAAGGAGCTCATTGCCACCACTCACTTCAGAAAACGCTTCTTTTGGGCTTACTAAATGTTACAGAGTATGTGACGTACATGGAAACACAGTCACAGGTCTCTTGCTTCAGTTGAACACCACTGTGTTAAAAAGACTGATTTTCTTCTGCAAAGGTGCCAAATGCTTTTGCTTGTCAATTAAAAGATCCTGAAGAGAGAGAAGGAAATGGAATCTCTGGTATGTCTGGACTGTCAAAAGAGAAAATAGCGAGGGATTATTCTTACCCACTGAAACCTTGATTTTGCATGTTTCAAAACAATTCCATGAAATGTTTTCGGCTGCACTGTTTTTAAATTAATTTCGTCTTTTCTTAGAAGATGCATGAGTATAGTATATAGTTATACATATATGCAATGGGTATTTGTAATATATCTTGCAGATTATGTATGCACATGTGTTTTATTCTTATACCCTAAAGAAGGCATCAGTTTTTAAAGTCACTGTTCTCAAGTAGTATAAGGAAACGTTTGAACCTGTTCCCATGTCTGTTTTACTTTTCACCTACACGGAAACAGGTTAAAAGTTTCCATAAAATGTTGAAAGAACTAAATACTCAGCAGAGACAGTAAAAAACAGAAGATGTCATAAGTTTTGCAATGTCATAAAACCTTCACTTTTACAACAGCTTTAACAGCTGGGTAGTAATTCTGAATTTATAAGACATTAGTTTGAGTCTTACTCTGAAATGTAAACAGACACCCATGGAAAAGCTTAAATTTTTAACTCCACTGGTTGGAATCAATGAGTTCCTAGTCTGAATGTTGTCTTTATCTAGAAAACTTCCATTGAATTTAAAAACAGTAGAAGCTTGTAGTTAAAGTTTGTCAACATTCATTATTGTTGTTAAATACATAAAGTTATAGAATACTTGCATATATTGCTATTGCAAATTTTTGGCATTCAGGACTTCTTTATAGGATGATCTAGGAAAATGCTTTGAAGGATAGAGTCATAGAATGGCAGTGTCTACAGACAGTTTAAATTTTATCTTAAACTGATTGATTGTGTCTATGTAGATTTTAGCAGATGTGTATATGTCAAGATAAATGATCCCTCTTCAGATTCTTTCTGCTCATGAGTGTAAGTATTTGAATGAATTAATGCTAGGAGGCAAAGAAGGAAAGGGACGAAATTTTATTTGTGCATGCAAATGTGGAAGACCAACAACTTCTTTTAATCCTAAACAGTCAGTGCAAGGGCTGACAATCTCTGTAAAGTTGTGCAGACAGGCTGGACAGGAAAGTTTGCATGGGTAGGTGCTCAAATACCATGTTCTGTAGCAATTGACACATGGAAGCTTTTATTATGGCCTTTCTTTTAAAGTTCCTATTTTTAATATCAGAATACCAATCCAGGTACGAACAAGCATTTCTAAATCAGAGAATGAGGCTCCATTGCTGTCAAAGACCATCATTTTTATGCTTGTCTACAGGCCCTAGGTATAGAAAGTATCTTAAGTTCCATCATCTAAAGACTATTGAAGATTTGGGTATTTCTCTCCAGGAGAGTTGTTTTACCTGATACAGTGATGAGTACCAATATAGGTATATGTCCAGTTGTAATCAGCCAGTGGAGATTTCTACTCTTTTGGTGCCCTCACACCATTTTCTTTTTTCAGCAGAGAGATGTAATTTGATTCCCACAGTATCACCACCACCCACATGCAGATAAACTAGCAGCCATGAATAGACATGATGAAAAACGTACAGGGGAGGTAAAACCAAACAGTAGTAATCTAGAAATGCAGGAAGCTCTGCATATGATTTCATCTCGTAGACCTGTATCGGTTGCTGGCATTTCTGATGAGTGTTCCTAACCTTTGAAATCAGAAGACTGGCCTGTACGAGTTCTTTAACTGCCACATTTCTCCTAGATATTGAATATAATTCTAAATGGCCGTCCAAATAGATCTGAATTTTCAAAATGGCTATTTTTGTCTTGTATTTATGGTTATGGACTACCTTTTAACTCTTAGTGCCCTTGATACTAATAGCATATGTGTGCATAAATTAAAGAAAGGTGTTCCTTTTTCCCTTCTCTTCCCTACTGCTAACATCTGAAAGCCTGATTCACCTCCTCTCTATCTAATGATTAGATATTAAAATCAGATAAGCTTAGTAAGCTTTCATACTGACTTGAAAAGAATAAACGAAGTGAATTCAATAATATGTGGCTTTAAACTGAATTACTTTGAGAATTAATTTTTTCACCTATTCTGTAATGTGGAGGTGGGGTGGAGTTCCTGTAATTACTGAAGCTGTAACTGGAATAGTTTTCTAATCTAACACATTGAATATAATCCCTGCTGTTTTTCACTAGTGGTAAATACAAGAAAAATCTGGAAATAATGACTTAACCAAATAACTTGTGTTATGTGTCCATTCGTGAACAGTGCTGTTACTTTAATGGTGAAGTAGTCATATATAGAAACACTAACTTTTTTCCCAGAGTCCCAAGTGCCTCCATTTGCACCCTACCTCCTATGGCCTGCTATGTGTGTGTTAAAAAAAAAAAGGCCAAAGTGAAAAGTATAAATAGATGAATGAACAAAAAGCATTCTCATAATCTGTGTTCTATGCCCTTATGTCAAAGGAGGAGAAATTACTCTTGTACAAAGATGCAAGCATTAAATTGAAGCTTATTGGTTCTGTGTGAGGCAGTTTGACATTTGTAGATAGTTGACATCCTATATCCAATATCCAATTCTGTGTTATTTTTCCTATTTCCTTTTGCCTTAGCTATAGGATCAATAGCAATAGTCAAATTTAAATAGCACAGGGTCCACGTATGCTACTGTACTTGATCAAAGCTTTGTATAAACAGGGCAGAAGGAGCCTCATTCCATTGTGCTGCCCTACCAGGGTGAAATAAATCACCTGGTAGTTTAATTATAGTTTAGGTTGAAAGGGATCTCTGAAGGTGATTTGATCTGACAACCTGCTGAGAACAGGTTGAGTAGCACATTCTAATACTTCATAGAGGGTTTATAAAGAAAGGAAAACTTTAAAAATCTCTTTTTGAGAGGGTTTGTGTAAAAAGATTGAGGGAGACTTGAGCATTTCTTTCCTGTAACTCGTTATTTCACAACAAATGAATGAAGACTTCCTTCATAAATAAAGCTTCAATTCAGTGACATTGAGAGAACCTGTGAAAGCTGCTGCATATGTACACTAATTGCCATATTAGAGGGATCATCTCTGCTGCTTCTATTTGTCTGTGGGGAGGCAAATTTAGCATTTTAATATTGCTGTGAGGTTTGAATGGGAGAATTCTGGGGGGTATTTTTTGGCCAGCAGTTAGAATAGATACACAGGATGTACACCGGGATTTAAAACATGCTGGACTACTCCGTTTATTTTGAGAGTTTGTACATATTCCCAGGATGGCTTATCCATAACAGAAGTTGAAATTAACTGATTTTCAAACACTGCCAGTGCAAAAGTTTTCCATAGAAGTCAGTGCAGAATTTTGTCCCAAATGTTTGATAATATTTGTTTGTTTGAAATATGATTTCTTAGTTTTCTGTAGCAATACTTCACACTGAATTACTCTAACATCCTTCTGGCTTCTCAGAATAAGTCAGGTTTTCCTTTCCTTTGTGGTAGAAGGAGCAAATCAGAGCTGCACAAAGTTTGGTGAAGACATGGCCCAGGCTCTCTCTGTAGTCTTCTGTAATAGTTTTCTGAAACTTTTCAGGGTTGTTTGTTATTTTTCTTTTATTGTGTCTGTGCAGGAAGGGGAGAGCACTAGCAGATATTGTCTATATTGTCCAAACAACTCTGAGAGAAGACTTTCATTTCAGATACCTCTGGTAGGGAAGGGCACCAATCCGAATTCGAGACAGGAAAGAAGTGAGAGTTCTGCATTCAAATGCATTGAATGAATATCACATGGCAGCTTGTACTGTAAGAAGCTGAAGCCACTGCTACAAAATACTGGAAGTAGATGTCAGTGGATAAGCAATGCCTTACTACATCTTATTGAAAACAATTCACTTGGGAAGAGGTAGAGTGTGCTTAATATCACCTTCAAATAATTGTTTTATTACCTGATTTCTAGAATTAAAAATACAAATGTAATAATCCCACATTTGCTTATCAAAACATCTGTCTTGTATGGGAAAACAGGCAGTGAAAAACAGCTTCAAAAGACTGGAGAAACTGTCATGTAGGATACGCAACCCCACAAGAGCAGAACTACATGCAACATAATTTAGGCTAAGGTTTAAAAAAAGTATTAATAGGAGCCTAAAGCTGGAACTCTAGCTCTGTGTTCAAGCATTTAATTAGGGGAGTTTTCCCATCAACATCCTGACTGAATTCAGTTGGGGCTAGTTATCTCTGAAAGCCAGTTAACTGAGTTTGGGATCTACCTCTAGACTGTAGAGGCTTTTTTTGAAGTGTTGACCTTAGGGTCTATGTACAAGTATTGTAGATTTGTATCAAAGGACTCAAAAACTTCTTTTTTTTTTTTTTTTTTTCTAATTCTGTAGAAAAATATATACATACACCCTGCAATTATGGGTTTCAGTCTGGCATGTAGCCTAGTTTAAGCAGTGCCTTACTGAAATGTTTGGCCTCTGGGACAGAAAGAGGGGTTGGTATCTGTATTTTGTCTGTAACTGTATTTTTATGTTAACTGTGAAAGTGATTTAAATGACCTTCTGATGTGGTGAAAATGATCCCAGAGACATTCAGACATGAAAGTGAGAGGTTCCCAGAAGCAGTCTCCAGGTAGCTAGCCAGTCAGATGGTGAGATACTTAGATGGTCTTCCAGGCATGGAAAACGTACCACTAAATTGCAGAGGTGAGTTCAGTTTTCCCAAATACTAGTATAGGAAAGGGCATTTTATTGTGCTTTTTTGTGATAAAGCATAGGCATAAGCTTGTCTTTGGATATGCTAACTGAGGCCATTGACCTACCTAACTTTAAAGACTGTTTCTTCATTTATCTACCAATTTAGATCATTCTCATCTTGCCAGTATATCCCAAGCACATTTACTATAGCTGACATAGTATGTACTTGGAGCCAGGCTGTCTGCTCTGCTAATGGCTGTAGGTATCCCTTCAAACAATTTGTTTTTAGGCTATGTTCTGTGTTTGATCCATGACTTCTGGGTCAGCGTGGACCTCATCGGCAAGCAGAGTAAGTCTGTGAGCAGAGGGGTTACGCTGCTAAGCGGGGGAATCAGTCACGTAGACAGTCTTGTGCATCCAGCAGAGCAGTAGTTCTTGCAGAACAGACACTGTTTTGCTACCAAATTATAACCAAGCCTCAAGGCCAGTCTGTACTGGGCCAAACAGAAGCAATAAACTGTTAACACAAACAGAAGCCATAGAATTAACAACAAAATGAAAGATCAAACCAAGCAGTAGAAGTGTATTTCCCTTCAGTGATAACAAAATGCTTGCATATGTGTTGAATACGACAGTGGTCGGTTCTGCCTCCCCTATCCTGGACTGTGGTGCCAACACAAGTAGCGCTTTTGTTGCAGATTTATATACACAAACAAAATACAACTCTTGTCTGTTCTATTAGTTATGAGCAGTTTTCATAGGTACCTTCACAGTTACAGATGCAGTGAAATTTTGCTAAGGAGTAATTAACACTGAGGCTCTTGCCACAGCTTTTTCAGCTTCACTTTATATCTGCTTAAGGTCTGGTGCATGTACTCCTGCTGTAGCCCAATTTCTTCCCTTGTTTCTACTCTGTCATCATTTTTCTACACCCACACATTCCACCAACTCTTCTATCTGCATGCAAGCATTGCATCATCCACTTTCTCTGGACTCTGTGCATCACAGTTAAGTTCTTACCTGCTGCCCATTCACCTCTCTGCCACTCTGATATTTTTAGTCTTTCTTCCTCAATTTGTTACTCGCCACCCTTACAAGTGTAAGAGCACTGTGTTTTGGGCCATTCAGGCAGATTTTAAGCAATGTTTAGGTGGCTTTCTAGGGAAACATTGGTTACTCTGGAGTTTAGAAGGGGAATAGGTGCGTCTGCAGTTAGATGGTTGAGAAGCTTAGGTAAATTTAAAGCTCATCATGGAAGTAGTAGTGAATTTAGGCCCCTACCAAGCTTCAGTGATGCTATAAACAAGACTAACTGGATCAGAGACTGTGACTTTGGTCAATTCTATGTGTCTAAAATCCCATTTAGGGAGTTTGCATCCTAACCTAATTTTCTGTCTCTTGCGGTTGCTTTGAGCATCACATATACATAATCTGCCATATTTTGTAAACGTACCAACTGCAGTCACTGTATTTAACACCTGTAGGCATGTGTGCCTGATTTGGCAGGGGAGGGCAGAGGAAGGGAAGACAGATTGCTGTATCCATTCCTAGCAAATAAAAGTATAGATTACTGAATATGGAATCAATTTCCCCTGCTGATGCCCAGGTGACAAATTGTAACTCAAATGCCAGAGCTGAATAGAAGGGCATCTCTGTGTTTCTTTCATTTGTCCTAATCAATTATGCAGCTCTCAGCTAGAAGAGAGATATTCTTATCCCACCACAGACTTTGCTCCAAATACTACTTTATTACCTGATCGTCAGACAAACATGCCAAGTAATAAATTGATTTTCACAGAAAACACAGTGGGTGAGACCAGTGTGTCAGCAGACAGTCTCTTGAAAGCCAGATGACAAACAAAAGCACAGATTGAGTTAGCGAGGTAGAATACAGTCTGTCTGGCTGGCTAGGAGACTAGGTAAAGAGGGGCAAGAAATGCCAGTCATTTTGATAAAACATCTGTGTTGTTTAAGACATAAAAAGGTTGCTTTAAAATAACTGAATGTTAACAATAAGAATGATCGGTTGAATCAACCCTCCTTGTAAAAAATAAATATATATGTATTAATCAAAGTTCGTATTTGAGCTTGTTCTTGACTTTGATAATGTGAACAAGTTAAAATGGTTTTGGTTAATGAGGCAATTATATTCAGACCAGATCACGGTTGTGCAGCATGTTGTGCTTAGTGAAATGGCTATGTAAATAACTAGTAGCTTTCTATGCATCTCATACTCCTGGCAATACAGTGAAGAATCAGCATCACTTGTCAGCCTGAATTCATGATTTTTCTCTCCTAAGTTTTCCAACTTTTTCACCCTTAATGTAAAGTACTAATACTAAAATGCAGCCAAGCCTTCCACATCTGAAATTAGGATAATTTGTAAAAAGGAGACCAAACAAAATACAGGAGTGTTAAAAATAATTAATTTATCTGAAAGCTGTAGTAAAAGCTTTTGGTGCAGTTTATCTAGGGAACATGGAAAACATGGGCTCATTTGAGAGAGTTTTGAGCCAGAATGTTTGATCCAGCTGCTCAGGGGTACATGGTGTGTTCCTGGGTTTACTTTCTGGGGTGATGCCATATGAGTGAAAACATGTCCGCTTGGCTAAATTTATACTACGTACTCGACTGAATTTGAAATTATTGGCAGAAAATTCATTTGTGCTAAAGGACATTTTCTTTTGTGTTTGCCTTTGTGTTTGAAAGAAAGAACAGTGAACATATTTGATAAAGTATTTTTATTCCATTAAGGAATAGAACCAATACAAGGATTTGAAATAATCAAATTCAAACATATTATGGCTGATGAAATGTAGGTCTGACTATTTAGTGCTTCAAATATTTCATTCTACATCTTTGTCAAATACCTTAAAGCATTAGTTTATCAAAACAGCATTCCTAAATGGAATAAAAATAACTTACAAAATTAATTTACATTACTTTTTTCTTTATTAAATTTCTTGTGAGATTCATGGAATAAAACATATCGTAGGAAAAAAGAATTGCTAATAAAAGTTAAAAAAAATAGACATCATGTGAAAGATAATATAGAGACACGATAGCATGGTTGTTTCTGCTTTCTCAGAAGAAAATCATAGAATAGTCTGGGTTGGAAGGGACCTTTAAAGGTCATCTAATCCAACCGCCCTGCAATGAACAGAGGCATCTTCAACTACATCAGGTTGCTCAGAGCCCTGTCCAACCTGACCTTGAATGTTTCCAGGGGTGGTGCATCTACCACCTGTGGGCAGCCTGGGCCCGTGTTTCACCACCCTCGTTGTCAAAAATGTATTCTAACGAACTGGAATCAGCAGAAACAGTATCGGAAAAGTAACAGAAGGTCTCCTACTTTGGCAATATCCTAAATAGGCAGTGTTGTACTGTCTACAGTTTGTGAGCTTTTTGCTTATTATGCTAGACTCAAATGAAAAAGCAAAATAATTTAAGTTACAGAACAAGAAACATAGTATTGGGGAAATGATTTTTCACCACTAAATAAAACAGTTCCGTATCCACTAAATATATTATTTTACAGGGTATGCTGTTCCTTTTATCCCTTCATCCCTGGTTAGCTAAAACTTAGTGATCTGTTGGTTGTTTAGGAGGGAGAGATATTTGATTGAGAAAAGAAGCAAGTATATATTTTAATGATTTCCTGTTTATTGATAAGTAAAATGCAAAATCTACTGAATTTAACCTAAGCAAAGTTTTGGCTTAAGAATCTAACTAAACTATTTCCAAGGTCAGAGCTCTATTGCTTATTCAGGTTGTGTCCTTGGTTTTCTGCCCTTTCTCTCTAGAATTTCGTTTTCATTCCTGTCTCACACAGATGCTTCTTGTCTCTCTACTTCTCTCACAGACATGCATCACTTCACAAATTAATACCTAATGAAGCCCCTATGCCTTCGCATGCGTTCCATATGCCTTTATTCTGGCTGGTGTCGTATGACTATTTTCTATGAAGATTTCTTTGATTTTAAGAATTGCCTTTGTAAAGCTGGATAATTATTTATAACAGTTATCCTGAATAAATATCAAATGTTTAAATGTTATAAAAAATGAGAGGTATATGACCATTCATACCAAAGTATTTTGAGATGTCTATCTGTATCCTAATTATGATGATAATTCAGATCAGATAATCTGAATTCTTTTTGCCAATAGAGTATATAGATATTTTAATTTTAAAAAAAGATAATCTATATAACAACAATGTCCAATACCTTGGTTGGTTTTCTTAGCTTTACCTTAACACAATTTTATATAAAGAAGGAAATTAAGTTTAAATCAATAATTAAAAACTAAGCCTAAACCCTACTTTGTTTTCATCTTTCTCAAAATAATTTTCTGAAATGTGCCCAAAACCATGTTTCTTTTTCTTTTCATTTCACTTTCTGGGCAATGACCCTCTGCTGCAAACTATCTTTTAAAAACATAATTATTTTCAGCATTAACAATGCCAGAGTCCTTAAGGCTGAATATGTAAATGTAAAGTGCTGCAAGCAATGTGGGTTTTTTTAAGATACTTAGAGAACTTGGTGAGACAGATCCTTGGCTTTTAAAGTATTACAGTTTCAGCAGTGGTATTCAGTGATTTACACTACCTGAAGACCTTGTCCTGTGCCTTCAGGGCACGCTCAGTACTTCAAGACATTTTCATACGTAGTGATCTGCAAAGTGAGAATGAGCTGTTACTGTAACTGAAACTGGTATAAAGGGGCTCACAATGTAGGCAGAAAAAAAAAAATTATTATCCTAGTAAATTTTTTTGCATCTATCCTATTCTTGAAGGATTTGAATCCTTGTATGAAGGTTTTTCATAAGGCTTTATAGAAACTCGCTCATGATGTAGTGTTGCTCCTTCACCATTGTAATGAATTCTAAAACACAGTTCGTGAGCTTCCAAATAACCCTAATGCTAACTAAATCTGTAATTAATTTTATCTTCTTCCCCTGTAGTAGAGATGTAACTACCATAATATACAGCAGTTGCCTTATAATTAACACTGTTTAGTCATACTCTATCGGGCAAAAAGTCTGGTCAGGAAAATAGAATTCGAATGACTTTTTCCAAGAATCATAGAATTATAGAATGGTTTAGGTTGGAAGTGACCTTGAAGATCATCAAGTTCCAACCCCTTGCCATGGGCAAGGACACCTCCCACTAGACCTGGTTGCTCAAAGCCCCTACCAAACTGACCTTGAACACTTCCATGGATGGGGCATCCACAACTTCCCTGGGCAAAAATGGGAAGTGACTTTTTTTTTTTTTTTAAGGACTAAATTACAAAACCTGTATTTTTCATCTGAAGACATTTTTCTTGGAAAGTTCTGTATTTATTGGGCACTGGAGATACTAGGACTTTACACAATAACAATGTCAACTGGTCTAGTGGATACTTGTTTAACGGTGTCGTGTTTAGCACTGATTTTGAAAATGATATAGCTTTTGATAGTGCCTGAGACCATTAATTTAAAGTGTTAGGCCATTTTAGAAGATATTTAAGTTTCGTGAAAGAAGAGCCAAAATGGAAATCAGTTTTCTTTTTTTTTATCAAATGAATGACTTAAGCTCAAAAATTAAGTCTGTGCTACATGTAGCATAGCCACACCCCTATTATATGTGCTAAATATCTATGAAAGATATATTTAGGATCTGTGAATTGCACTGACAAGCTGAAGGCATTAAGTATAGAGTCTGTTTTCCTACTATTTGTGTAACAAATTCCTATGGACATGTAGATATGGAGATGCTTAATTATTTACAGTTCAAGTTAATTTTCTAACCAAAGCTCATTAATTTTTGTAATGCTAGAAACTCAATGTGTTGTTGCAGTGAAGATATTAAATTAAAATATCAGATTTCGGTAATTACATATTATTCTCATGAGACAGCTGGAGTGTAACTAAATGTTGTTATTTACTTTGCAAAATCATAATCACACCTATTATAGTTTTGATCCTGAAACACGATTAGAGCAAATCTTTAACCACTGAAGGTCTAACAACAGGGCATTTTTTAGGAAGCTAGGAATAAATTAAGAATAGAAAACAAAATTAACTGCAAATTGCTCTTTTTAAGAACATTAAGCACATCACATAAACTCCCGGAAAGGGACTATCAGAGTGAAAAACGGAGTATGTTCTAACATTCAGTTAAAAGATACCCTTGTAGATCTGTGTATGATCTAGGCTGGCCTTGGCTTGGGAGACCTCAGTAGAGCTGAGGAGATGACCTGCCCGTCATGGGGACTGCTCTATGCTTTTATGGTGAATTATAAATCAGTTGTAACTGGGGAAGGGCTGGAATATTAGCTTACTGCTAGTGTACACTGCGTCCACAGCTGTAAGTAGAGAGGGGCATGGGGAGAGAGAATAGCTCTGCCTACTGCTGGCTGTTCAAACTGCTCTAAGTAGATGTCTTATTATCTTTCCCTGTTCCACCCAATTACATGCTGTTTAAGCCCATTTAACTTACCGCTTGGAAGTGAAGAAGCATTGCTCATTCTTGCATAACTTTCACTCGGTCTTCTGGGTGGGTACTTGAGATGTTACTGTTAAATTTCATCAGTTACCTCTGGGGAGAACTCTAGTTACTGTTGAATGCTGGCTGGGAAAAGGATTATATATTATATTATGCTTTTCCATAATCTCTTTCACTGAAAGGAACCAAAGCAAGTTACATTTACTGAAATGTCAAAATGTGCCATGTGATCACACCATTATCATCTTAGCTGGGTGAGGAGGCTGTGTTTCTGGGTAGTGAATTATTTAGACTTGCATAAATGCGTTTCAGGGTGTGGTGTGATATCACTCTTCCATGTTTTCAGCTTTTTCTTGAGAACTGTGTGAAGAACTGGTACACAAATAACTGACAATGACCAGTCCATCAGCTTGAATGGGCTAGCATAGGTCTACTGCTGTTCAGTTCTTAATGCCTGCAAATGTGATATACGTAGTCATACCCCATATCTAAGTTGTATGTTGAGGTGCCATATCTGTGTATGCAAATGTACATTCATTGATAAAGCAAATTGGTGCGATGTGTGTAGAGCTGTTACTGCCTCCCATAGCTTGGCCTGTACTGGCACTCGCAGAAAAAGGCTTTGCAAGCGTGACTGTGTCACAGCACTTGCATTTTAGAGAAACAGAGTACAAGTAAGCTCTCCCTGCTGTGGGTTATAATTAATTTATTTTTTACTTTTATGAGAGAAAAAGCACTTCCGTGTCATCTTAAAACTCTATTCAAAGTGTGTTGGAGTCAAAGGGAGTTGCCAACAGGCTTGGTGTTGTCAGTGCTCAGATCTGCAAGCAAAGGTGACTCTTCTGTGAAAGAGTTCAAGCACACTGAATGTCAGTGGAATATGTAAAATCATGTAGGTTTTTTAGCTGGTAATTGTTTATTAGATTTCTTCCAGTCTAATGGAGATTGTCTGTATATTCTCTTGGGGGTCTATTATTACATTATCAGTTAAGTGTCTCTTACATATTAGTGTGTGAGTGGCACTCGTGATAGTAATTACTTGTCATTTCAAGGGCAAGGTCACATGTGTTTAGTGTCTCTGTCTTTGGTGGCATTTTCATCTAGTAAAGTTAAATGGCTTTTTTCACTCAAGGAAATAGCTAAAATCTCCATCTCTGTGGCTGAATTCTCTGGAGTCCTTAAATCAGAACAGTGACATGTACCAGTAACAACAATCTTAGAAGTGGTAAGTGGAGTGACAAGAGAATTAAAACATATCAACAAGGTAAAGAAACCTGTCTTAAAAGCGTCTGCTAGGCGCTCTCTAAGAAGAATTTAATCAACTTTATGTTGAAAAGTCAAATGTATATTTTGAAGCCTTCTGTGAGTTGGAAGTCGGTTAGTCCTATATGGAATCTATTGACAGTCGATATCTTATTTTAATTATTATTTTATTTTAGTGCATTGCAGAAGTATTTTGATTAAGAAAGAAAGGCTTCACGATAATATAATCACTAAAACAACCTGTTGTTTTGACCTGTTCTGGTCAGATTGTTTAAGTACCAGATAGAAATCAGGGGGGACACTGGATTTATACACCGCGCCTTACTCTACATGAATGGTGTTGAATGTGATTAATTCTTCACGCTCTACATCTATCTTTGCATAATAACAGCAGCCATTGGAAATCTGAGTCTCTCTGCCTTCTCTAGGCAAAAAAGAGTTGTGCTGCTTGTACAGTATCTTCATCCAGCAGGCAGCTAGCAATGCCGGTAATAGAAACAAATCTCTTGCCAGTTTTTTTGTTAATGTACATCTCTTAATTTGGACTTTTGGGGGCCTCTTTCTCTGGCAGAGCCCCTTAAAGTCAATGAGAAATGAGAACCATTAACTGATTTTTATTTATTTATTTATTTATTTTTGGCTTCCAAGTACAAGCAAGATACGTAAGATCATGTGTGACTTTAAGCAAGTGATGTAACTAGTCTTAGTGAGTCATTGATATGGGATGGGAGAAAATTTTCAGTTTAGATCCTTTCACTGAAGAATGTAAGTTCAAGTAAGATAAAGTATTTTAACTAACTTACATAACCATTAATAGGTACTTTCAGGTTTTACAAAAAACTTGTTATTTTAGAAATGAAACAGTATTTCTTGTGTGGTGAGTTGAACCTGGCTGGATGCCAGGTGCAAACCAAGCCACTCTATCACTCCCCTCCTCAGCAGGAGGGGGGGAGAGAAAGTAAGCTGGAAAAAAACTTTGTGGGTCAAGATAAAGGCAGTTTAATAAAGCAGAAGTGAAGCCCATGAGCGGAAGCAAAGGAAAACAAAAGATTTATTCTCTATTTCCCATCAGCGGGTGATGTCCTGCCACTTTCCAGGAAGCAGGCCTTCAGTACACTTAGCACTTGCTCTGGAAGACAAATGTCATAACTAAGAAATGCGCCCCCTTCCTCCTCCTTTCTCTTAGCTTTTATTGCTGAGCAGACATCATATGGTATGGAATATCCCTTTGGTCAGTTTGGGTCAGCTGTCCTGGCTCTGTCCTCTCCCAAGATCTTGCCCACCCCCAGCCTACTGGTGAGAGAAGGGAATGTTGGAGAGACAGCCTTGATGCTGTGGGACCACTGTTGAGCAGTAGCCAAAACACTGGTGCGTTATCAACACTGTTCTGGCTACCAGTACACAGCACAGCACTATGAGGGCTGCTAGGGGGAAAATTAGCTCCACTGCAGCCACACCCAATACATCTTGGAACAGGACTGCCTTGAAGAACTCGAAAGACAGAAATTTAGCCTCAATTCTTACAGTTCATTTTGAATTAGTGCGAAACACTGGTTTCTTGATAATTAAATAAGTCTTAATGATCTAAAAACTTGGTAATTTAGCTCCATCCTTTTGACTGGGCCTTTTAAAGAAATAATTATGTAATTGACGCAAAGAACCTGTGGATGTATAATCACAAGTGCTTTTCTTTACCATTCCCTATATGGAAAAATGAGTAAGAACTGTGTAGTATTGGAAGCCTTGATATAAATACTTCATCTGTGGGTGATTTTACTTAACACTGGTTACAATGTAAGCTTATGTTTGGTTAAGCTGAAGTTTCACTTAAAGAAATTTCTATCTGTTTAAGAAAAAAAACTCAATTAAATGTATTTAAGATTATCATAGCATACAATTTGCCAAATAACTGCAATATGCAGGTTAACAGGAATGGTATGTGCTGTACACAGTCCTTGATTGAACTCACAAAATCTAAGGTCATCTCCTAAGTTTTGCTTTTTTGCAGGAAGAACCTTGCAAAATCTCAGTCTACTAAAGTAGAATCTATACTATAGTATGAATCTCTCCCACGCACTTGACTATGATGAAAGCTGATACTACAAATGGATATAAAAAGTGCAAGAACATGAAAATGTGCAATTTGTAACAACCAAAATTTGACCCATGCTCTATAAATGTAGCAGATTTATTCTTCTGCTAGACCACAACAAACATGTCAGGGGAACAGTTTTTTAACCAAAGCACTTCCAAAGTGCTACTGTATATTTTTAGATGAGCGATTACGGTACCTCAGATTTTGGAACAGCTTCAAATAGTTTGGTTAACGTATCTAAACTATTAGCAAAGTTAAACACAGTCTGATACTCCTCACTTTAGAGGAACATTATTATTGCTATTAAAGTGTGAATAGTTTCTTCCCTTAAATGATCAGTATTCACCACTATGTGAACTGCAAAATTGCTACGATTGTTTAAAGCACTACTATCTTGAAACAAGACTTATAACGGGAAGCAAGTATCCAGCTGCCCTAAGCTGCTCAGCAAACTCTACCGAGCAAATGTCTACACTCTGGAAAGAAAAATGTTTAAAATAAATCATAACAAATGCACCTTTGTGTCCAATTTGCCCTGTCCAGCTGTAGGGCTTTCTATTAGTTAGGATATCACAAATGACATCTTAAGACAGGAGAAGGAGAACTTCCCTCAGTGTCAGTAAAATAATCTCACATGTTAAAACAAAACCCCCAAACAAACCTGTCTTATTTTAAACATTTTAAGGTGGCTATGAAAAATGCTTGGCCTCTTCATGAACTCCTGAACTTATGATGACAAACCTCTAGTAGTCAGGATAAGATTTTCCCATATGACTCTCCTTTTAGGCATCTTCATGACTGTCAAGGAATTAAAAGCATCTTTTGGTGCTTTGTTCTCTTTGAGATGCATCACTGATGTCACAGGGAAGAGGGAAGGATAACAGGCACTTGGTAGTTCCTCTGTCTCACAGCCTTGTGATGTGCAGCAGTAAATTACTGTGTATCTGCTGGGTGCAGCTTGCATGGTCTAATGCCTTTTAGGTGAAGGCAGAACCACGTGTGCTTTTATTTTAGGCTGAACTGTTGCAGTACTCTTGTCACTGTCAGTGTTCATCTGTGATCACTTCCTCTGGTACTGACACTTGGTATTTTCCGCAGCTTTGCTTTTCTCAGTGGAATTTATTAGTGTAGGCCATCTTACAGACATGGACACTAACTATTTTCATGATCCTATATTGATTCAAGAGGACAGTATGAAGGAAGCTTCGTATTTGTCAGTTGGTTCTTGCTTACTGTGTCTTGACATATCTTGTACTTCTTTCTCACCTTCGTCAGTCTGTAGTTTTATGGGACAAAATCCCATTTCTTCTGTGCACACTTCATGTATAACCCAAAGGGTGAAAATCTGATAAATTTAATACTTTAGTGTATCAGTGGAGTAGGGACTATTTCTTACAATTTTCAGCATTATTTCATAGCAAATTAGTAGGAAAAGAATTCTGCCGGTTGTTCCCAAGCAAACTATGTTTACAGCATAAAGAGATTTGAGCCTTTGCATTAGAAAGCCAGCATTTCATACTTTGTTAGGAAGTTTGGATTTTTGTATTATTGCTCAGCATGTTTTTTAAGTTCATAGTTTAAATCTTGTCTTGTTTACTTACAGATACTTGCATTTATAGTCCATTGGATAACCCTCATTGGTGATGGCTTTATATGCAAATCAGTTCCAATGAATTTATCTAGAATCATGATGAAATTTGCAGTAAATAATAAAAGTTTAGTTGTACTTCATTTCAAGTGGTGAATTACCTGATTATGATCTATCTATTTATTAAACAAGGTGGAAGTTTATTTTTTCATCTTTTTTAATAATATTTCTGCAGAACATAAAGCATCGGTTTTGTTGTGGCGTTTTTTCAGACCCAAGTGAGTACGGTATTTCCTTTACAACTTTCTTGGGATTGAAATAGACAAGGTTCATAGGTTCTTGCCTAGAAAATACCCAGGAGACTTCAAAAGGCAGATTTTCTTGCTATGCAAGTAGAAAATTAAGTCCTTAGATCAGTTTCTTTGAGCACATAAGCTTTTCACAATTGCTTTTCTATGACTGTCAAACACAGTAATGCCAATTTAATTGCATAATGTGAGTAATCAGCATTTCTAGAAAACCTTCCCCTAGCCCCATGTACCTTTTATTTGCTGTTAAAATGAGTTTATTGCTGGTTTATTTTTCACTGCCTATCAAACAGATGTTGCTCACTCTCTAAGGGATTTTTCAGCTTTTCCCAGTCACTCTGGCTTTGTGACTTGCCAGATGTTTAGTTTCTCTGCTGCATTTCAATAAAAGTACTGGAGATATGGAAGAGCTTGCAGAAGTAAGAGGAACACAGATAAGTGTTCTGGCTGAGAAGATGCTTCAAAGAGGAAAACACGAAGAAACCTTGAGAAGACCATAACGCATTCATAAATGTCTGCTGCCTACAGATGCACATTTCCATTGTTATTTTTCACTAGGCCTACATGGTATGATCTCAGTTGTTTCACACTCTAAGCTCACTTCTCTCACAGTCAGGAACACAGGTCAGATGTTTTTCAAACTGAATTAATAACTCAAAACAAACAATCATAAGTTGGACCAATCGTATATTCATTAGTATTCAGCAATCAAAGTCATTGCCACTGGATGAAGAACCGAAACAGAAGGAGAAACAGGCAATCCATGTGGGGGATATTAAAAAGAAAATTTTTGTAAATATTAGAAGATCAGGTACCACTATCTCAATTTTAATGGATTTTCCCAAACTTCCTACCAGTTAGTCATGAAATAGTAATTGTTCTTTTGTTAAGGAATCTTCTTGATAAGAAATAAAAGAGGAAAGAAATAACCTGAGAAAACCTCTTAGGTAACGCATTAGCTATTAGTTATGATAGGTGAATAACTTAAAATGTACCAAGTCTGTACCAAGACTTTCTGAAATGCCTTTGCTGTTATAATTCTGTTGTGGTCTTAAACTGAATACAGACACAGCCACAACCTCCCCAGCCTAGCAAAAACAAACTCATTAAAAATACTAAGACTAAGTTGCTGCATTTTTTCTTCTTTTCTTCCCCCCCGCCCCCTAATATAGCCTTTAAAGCTAGCTGAATAAATTTTTTAGGAACAGGAAGTTTGAAACAGAAATGCTAATGGACAGCACTGGTCTGTCCATATGTGCTGAGTGACTGGACACTAAGAAAGACTGCTGCCTAATCTCGTGTCCCGCAAGCCTTAGTTAAGTGGCAAGGAAAGGTTTAGAAGAAACCTCATTGTGCTTTTGATTGGTTTTAATTCATTTTTGCACTTCCCAGAGATGAATCTGAAGTGGGGACAAATTAAATCACTTCTGCTGGAAACAATTTGTTTGGTAAATTGGGTGTTACAACCTGATGACAAACTCAAAATTGGGCCGAATTGCAGGGTTCTGTTTTAATAAAGAACAGATGTAGGACAGTCACTTGAGAGAAGGAACTACAGACAAATTGACTACTCAGCTACTTATGGACTGTGACTTTTAGCCATCTTAAAAAATGAATATTGGAACTGACTGCAAAGTATTAGGAATTATTGATCTCTAATAAGAAAATAATTCAAAATGATGGAGCAGTGGTATTCTGAAAATACTAATACCTGTGTTGAGTGCATTAGATCTGATCACTGTCAAATGGAGGAAAAAGAAGTCTAAGAAATCTTCTGAAAATTACATTTGACAGATTAATGAAAGATACTGTAAGTTATGGATTTGTTTGATTTCTGGCAAAGGCATGTATTACTGTTTGTATTGATGCTTTTTTTTAAACTGAAGGAAAAAGCTCACTGAGTCTGTTGCTTTTATGAATAATTGTTTTGATTTTCACTTCTGTCCAATAGAAATCCCTCTATAAAATTTTTTGAAGGGCGTTTCATCAGTACGTAGAACATCTTTATACCTGTCTGCTTTTAAAAAAACTCCTGAAAGCTTGTAAATGTAAAAGATGCATAATGTAGGACTTTGGTAGTATTAGTCAAACACTTTTCTAGCAAGGTTCCAGGTGTTATGTGTGGGAAGGGTTTGAACAGATACTGTAGTTCCTTTTTAATACAGTTAGTCAGATGTTTGGTGCTGTTTTTCCTCAATTTCATCACCGTCAGCTTGCTTTATTACAAAACATTATTTTAATCAGTGTAATAAAGCTGTTTCCCCCACTTTTTGGTGCATCCAAAGATCTTCCAAAGAAAAGAAATTTGGATCTGAAAAGCAAATGGCACTATTCCATTTATAACCTTGCCAAACATACTTTTGTAGAGATTAGGCTGAATAAAACAAGTCTGTGACTCCTTCAAAATTCCAACCTAATCTCTTTAAATCTTTGAATTATATTCCCTATACAACGCAGGGGATAATTCCAGAAGCTCCACTCTGACCAACCTACATGCCATCAATTTTTAAAACAACTCTCGTAATTAAATTACAGATCAGAAATTATTACACTGGTTTTTCAGACCTTTTTGTAAAGACTTTGTGGCAAATTGAAATATTAAAGACAAAAGAAATGTCTGCCTAGAGGATAAGAGAACTTCTGAAAATGTGATGGCATAAAAAATGGGCATGGTAGAAGTGTTTTGGACTGTTCTATGTACTTTTAGAACATACTTCAGTCAACAGTGAAACATCTATATATAGATCTCCTATGAAAGCTTCAACATCTATTATGATGTAAATATCACATATAGCTTGACAGAGGTGTGCAATATATGTGACAAAGGGCTGGGAGAATAGAATTGGAATGGAAATTCTGTTGGGAGCTCTGTGTGGGTGCTAGAACATCGCATCTGTGTAAAGACAGGACAGGAGAAAGTGCTGCAATTTCATTTCTCTCCCATATCCTTCGTAACAGGGGTGACTCCTATTTCCTGGTATATGCTTTAGGGATGGCTTTCTGTCCTATGCTTGCTCTCATTTCATCCATATGAGTTCTCAGATACCCTGGCAATTTGCAACTGAAATGACTCACATGAGAAGGTTTACAGACTTATCCATGAAAACATGGATAAGGCTGTATTAGGGAGGGAGGTAGACCTTCCTGTTTGCTGTGTGCTACTCAGATATCCTAAGCGTGCACACTCTTAGTATTATAATAGCCCTCTGTTCTTCATACTCACTATCAAGACAGCTCCAGCTAGAATTTAGCATCTTAGTACTTAAGATGGTTTTAGTACTGTCTTAGAGTAAGCCCTGTAAGGGTACAGCTCCTGCTTACCATGTTTAAGTTTTAGAATCTAGTAGGGGTGTGCTGCAGATAGTACAACCGTCTTACAGGTGTTCAAACTACCTGAAAAACGTGACAGTGTTTTAGAATATTACATGTTATTGTATTTGGTTTAGGTGCAGAAATGCAGATGAGAAATGCCAAAGGTTATATTTGAAAACATAAAAATAATTATTGTGCATTAAAATAAATTATATAGAAACAGCAAGTACATTTAAATATATTTCAGAATTTATTAAGCTCAGACCCTTTCCAAGGAAACATCTCTACTGTATTTTTCATTCATCCTAGTATTTATTCAAATTCCTGCTATTATTCTCCACCATTTATATTCCTGAGCATATCAAATGCTGTTTGCCAAAATACAATTTTTAAATAAGGCCATGCACATATATAAAGTTGTTTATGTCTAAAATGGTAGTCAGAAGATACTTGTGTTGCTTTTTGAGATTGTTTAGCCCTGTCCAATTACCTGCTCAAACAACAACGAGGTCAAGCCGCTTGTCCCAGATCCCCTACACAAAGTTTGAAAAAGAGCAAAGCTGGCTGTATTTCTAGTACTTTAAATTGATTTGCAATCAATTTAAATAGAAGGTAAAAAGATATGTATAGAAACATTTCAAAGACCAAATGTGATGTCATGAGGGTGCATAAATTTAACAAATTTGGCTCAACATATTGTACAAAAGCATAGATTGTTTCTCTCCAGATTTCTGTATCCCTCAGTAATACAAATTTCTTCATATCCAAGCCATCTGACTATTTCTAAGTTAAGCCAAATAATAAAATTAGACTTCTGCTATGGAGAATCAGATTCCCTAATTGCAAATGTAAATGTTGCCAGATGTACTGCTCCCCTGTTCCAATTAATAAATCTTTAGAAAACACAATTAATAAGGGCCTGGATATCTAGTGGTTCAGACTGCTTTTAGAAGGAAGGAGAGAGATGAAGAGAAGGTAGCTACAATGTCAGCACCAGTGTGAATTTGGGGAGTTTTTTGAAGGGAACTGGAAAAGAAGAATTCAACTCTGTTGTGTTGTCACATGCAGAAGTGGAAAAGTGAAATAAAGGGAATCAGATTAAAGACAGAGCAGGAAAACAGCACAAGTGATTTCTATTTCTGTGATGAAAGTGACATTTCATATCTGAAGTGGGCCAGAAACTTCTTTTGATCACTGTTCTCTGTTCACAAACTATGGGTCAGTCCTAAAGTCTATTTGAAATTGTCTGCTAGTTGCAATGACTGTTTATGACTCTTTAGCAACGTAACACCATGGAGACCTCGCTATGTAGCCTAAATGAGATTCTGAAATTCTTTAACATAATCTGTAAGCATTATATGCAAGAGTAATACACAACTGACAGTCGCTTTCATAACACCTTTAAAAATCGTAGATTATTCTGAGGTTTTTCTCTGGTAGTGTTAATGGTTTCTCCCTAAAGCTTTCAGAATTAATCAGTTTAAAACTCAAAATATCAAGTGATTGTGTGGAAGAAAACACTGACCAAAATCTGTAACATATCAAAATATAGAATTTTTAAAATCATCAAGAAGTAGTTAGAATTGCACATTTATGGTGAGTGTCTTCCATTCTACTGACCATGTTCACATCATTCCCCTTCCCCTCAAGTGCTAAGAACTGGCAATGTTTTGTTCCCATTAACTTCTTTTGGCACAATGTGAGCTGCAATTTTAATAGATTTGGGGACAGCCAATCTCTGTTGCTTTTGAAGCAGTACATTCTGAGATTTGTAACTTCCTTGTGGAAATGGTACAGGTACCAAGTCCAGTAGGAGAAGAACTAGTTTTCTGCACATTGCTTGTTAGCCGCATAAAGGACCAGTATCTCTATTGCTGTATAGTGGAAGTTGGAAGGGGGAGGAAAATACTTGTAAAAACTAAAGGAAGAAGATGAGAGGTGATGAAGGGCTGGGAAAAGATGTAGATAGAGAGTGATCTTTTTCAGAAATCCAGCAGGAGCCTGGGACACGGACAGAGATGATTTAGGCCTCCCCCATGCAGTAACATCATCAGCAAATGGGCAGACAGCTGTTTTATTTGTTTATTCCAGGCTGGAAGAGGATGGCTATTTGAGTTGGATTGATGCTGAACACCAGTATTCAGTCAGTTCACTGGTCCTGAGGGTACTCTCAGGAGAGCTGTTGGGGAACTAGAGCCAATCTGTGGCAGCCATCCAGCCATGGGATTAGGTTAACTCCTCCTCTTGCAGAAGGCCATATCACGCTTTTATCTTTGACTGAGAAAGACAGTTTTTACACTTTTTTTCTACGAAGCATTCATGAGAATAATACGTGCAATAGGAGAGGGAGAAAATAAGGATTGGCCTTAGTCCAATATAACGTAACTCATTGTGGTTAGTGGCTAACTGTTTGTTCACATTCTAAGAGAAAGGTGAACAAAGTAGTGAATTCTGTATCTGATCCAATGTTTGTTCTTATTTGAAAGTGGGAGCTATGCCTGTTCATGTTAGAGAATTCAGAAAAATATAAAAAGCACAATTGGAGGAATAGACATGATAGTTACTTCCCAAGTAATCAATATAGGCAGAACTGCCAGAGCAACATGGTTGCATTTAACTAGGATAAAAATTGTTGCTTTTTATAATCTAGATTTTAAAAACATCAATATTAGCAAATACATTAAAGAAAAAAATCAGGAACCGGCCCGATACACATATTTTGAAGGAGAGGTGGTGATGAGAGTGAAAAATTACGATGTGATGCTAAATGTAATTGTTGCTAATGCACCCTCGATCTTTCACAGACATTAGATTCTTCCTGGCCTCCACCCTTGCCAAAACAAAAAATGAAAAAGAAAGAGGAAAGAGGTAGAGAAGAACACAGGGCAGATCCTTATTGTCAGCAGACATGGCGTTCCAGTATATCCTTCAAAAGCTTTAGCTCTCTAAGGGGTGAGAAGTGTTGCAATGCATCCTGTAAGAACAAACAGGAGGTTCAGCATGTTGTTTCCCCCTAGCCTTGGGTGCTCGGAGGCTGCTAAGCCAAGCACTTCTTCCTTCTTTTTTCTCCCTGGAGCTATTCTTAACTCTGTTACATCGGGTAGTATTACCCAGCGATGCTGGGAGAATGGGTTATTTCAGGCAACCAGCAGTCAGCCTGCTGCCTGTGAGTGAAAATGAGCAAATGAAAGTTTAAGACTTTTATCCATAACTGAAAGAACAAAACCTGAAGAGAACTTAGCTTGTCACGCTGTGGTAATTAATAGTAAGTGTAAGATTTTTCTCCTAGCGTGATTCAGAAAATATTTCTGAATGTCTTTCAAACTGTGCAGACTGATGACCTCTAAATATCAATTCCGTGACTGGAAGATTTTAATTTTCTTAAATCCTTAATAAATGACAGGGGCATGCCATTATGCCTCACTGTCCTGTTGCAAAAGCCAAGCCATTAAAGATCTCTGAAGTCACCGGTGCTAAACTGGTATCTTTGTTTTAAGAAATTATCAAGCTAACACAAAAAAAAGTGTAAGATGTGGAAACAGGTGATACTTGTCTTGTGCAACTGCATATCACACAATGAGGGGGAGGGGGAAGAAGCAGTATGAAAATGGCAGGGGAGTGAAGAAATAAACCTGAACATTTCAAAGATGGCGGCAGCATGTGATTTGACATTCCTGATCACAAGGAATATGGTCATTTAGGGTTCAGATCCATTTAAGCCAATGAACTCTCTTAAGGGTGAGCTTGAGGCTCGTTCTCAGCATCAGGAGGGGTATTTGGATCTCTCCATTGTTAATTCAGGCTGGAGAAGGTTCTTGAAGTCTAGTAGTGGGAAGTAGCTACATGTAAGTATGGAAGAACTGTGCTCAGAAGTATCTTAAGTACCATTTAAGGGTAATTTGAGCAACTACTGTAACAAAACAGTCTAATTTATAGACTGAGGTGCTAAAAATCACTAGTTTAAAAAAAGAGAAGAAAAATTGCCCAGTGTCAACCTAAGGCCTAAGTCCTCAAACTTCCCAATGTAGCAAAAAATGATCAAGGAAACAAGTTTAAAAAAAAATTGCCGCTTCATCTGCCCAGCGGTGCTGCACAGCCTGATTATGCTGATGCCAGTGCTGGCATGGGCTGCATGGGCTGAAGGTCGTTCCAGCCATGTCTCAAGTTTCAACCAGTCATAGCAAGCTTAAGTGATGGGCAAGACAAAGCTGTTTAAGACTTTGGAGTTATTGGAGACTGACATAAAGAAAATATTCTGTAATTATATATAGTGAACCATTTTATAACAGTTGTAATATTAAAGCTATGCAAGCTGCACCGCCTGCATCTCGCGGCTTGTTTCAAGGTGACAGCACACTTCGTTCCTGTGCTCCCACACTGAATTCTTTCTCTTTTCATAAAAGCGGAAATTTTATGGTGCTGTCATGCAAAGATCCTCTGTGTCAGAGGAGAAAATCCCCCTTTTAACCTGAAAGCCTATAATACCCATACTAGGCTTGACATGTGATAGTTCTTGTGATTAATACCCTGTAAAGACATAAGCTACTGCAGTGTGTATTGTGAAACTCAGAAAAAAATATGGACAGAGTTATAGAAAGTCTGACCCATTTGTAAAGTTTGAGACCTCACGTTTCCATTGTTTAAATAAGCCCTGTATGAAATTTGGCATCAGCAGAAATTGTTCAGATGGATTATTTTCATTTGTCCAAAGCCATATTACATTTGTCCAAATGTTAAAGGCTGCCAGTGACTACAGAATCCCACAAAACTTCTTAAACACCTCCCAGTGCTAAACTTTGATGCTGTCAGTTGGAATATAAATGATGACAAAAGTTGCCATGTAACTGCTGAGGGGTAAAATCACTTGTTTTTTCTAATCTTCTAGAAGCCACTTTGCCATTTTCATCCAGCATTAGCCATCCCAAGTACCAGTTCACTTGGAGTGAAAAGAGAGAGGCCAGTAGTATTCTGCTTAACTGAGCCTCTTTAAAAGCAATCAATAAACTTTCATCTCCTCCAGGAGGCCCACACATTTACATAATTGTACCTACTTTCCTTTCTGTATCTGATCCGCTCTCTTTTCCTAAAGGTTAAGATACAGGGCAGATGTCTATATGCTTGCTGCTGTTATTAGCGTGCTTTGGCCATCTCATTTCTCAGTGGCTTTTATTGTGCTCATCTGTTCAGGAAGACTAGGTTTTCCAAGGCTCATTTGCTGGTTAATTGCATTCTCAGATCCTCTAAGATGTCTGTAGCACCTGCTCTCCACTTCACAGACTCTTTTGATCTCTCTAGAAATATCCAACTTTGATTATGTGAAAATCTTTCCCAACTGTACTACGTGCCTAGAAAGCAAGTTAAAAACTGCCATTGTGACTATTGTGGCCTATGTTAGGATTGAAAATATAATTCTATAATAAAAAAGCCTGAAATGAAAAGTGATCCTATTTGCTATTCTGTTTGTGTGCTTCACTGCTGGCTCTAGTTTTCCTTGCCTTACCAAACACTTAGGTGAAACATAGGATATAGTGAACTGGTAGATTGCAGCGCTGCAGCATGCAGTTCAATAGCTCTAACAATGTACAGTATAGACCAAATTATCACCCGCTGACATGAATTTTCCGCTTGCAAATATGCTGAAATGTTGTTTACCTGAAATATCTCAGTTTGTTTCTATCAGTATGTATTTGCAAATGTGAAGTGCGTAGTTTCAGACCTAATTGTCTATTCTATTTGTACAGATATCCTTTGGTAGGAACAAAGGTTTGGTTTGTGTACCTTAAATAGATTGCAGCCGTTACTTGGGTTTGATTTGACATTTGTTTCATAATTGGTATGCTAGAGAAGGAGAAATGTGGAATACAACTCTCCTTTGTTATTGACTGATTACTTGATTAAGTTATTTAATTGATGTCAGTATCAGTTTTCACATCTGTCTACCTACTTTATGGGCCTATTTTGGGGGCTGCTTGCTAAAATGTTTTGAATATGTACAGTACTGCCTTTTCTTACAATGTGTTGTGGAGTCAGCCTTGTGAATGGATTAGCCCACACCTCTTTCTATTCATGCACAGCACCGCCCATTTTTAGTTGCAATTTTTTAGGAGTTTCTCTGCCAAAGCATTTGCAAAGTTTTAGCCAAAACAGCGCAGCTGTTTCTGAGGCTTGGAAAAAAATGTTGTACATCTTAAAATATTCTGATAATCTATGTGGTTAACATAGAATCAGTGTAATCTAATTCCTCCAATAACTTGAACTCAAAATTTGGGAGGAGTTGGCCTTATGGAAAAATCAGACATAAGGGCATTAAATCTAACATCATTACAGAAAGTACCGTAATATATATTCCCAAGTAGAAGAAATCAAGGCTACGCAGCCAACGTTAATTCTAGCATTTCCTGGCTTCTAGTTTTTGACTTTGTAAGCTATTAATAGTTGCATGCCTACATGTGAGCGTGTGTACTTGTTGCCTTTCTGTGTTTACTGCTAATGTTCTTGCAGTGTGTATTCATGAAATTGCATTGCATTGCATTGCTCGGTCTCTGTCTCATACTGAATATACAGTAGTACTGTGTACTGTATACTACTGTAATATAATTAGAAGTAGTGATGATGTGGTGGTAAAAATTGTAAGAAGTAGTGAGTGAATTCACAAAAAGTGAATGCTGCAGGAGATTTAAAAGGCTGAAGGTGATCGCTTTCCTTGCATAAATGAAGGTCAAACTGCCTGTGCCACTATTAATGTAATGGCTGCTCTGTGTGATGACAAATCTTTACTCTTGCTGAGGTGCACACTCATGAAGGTGTATTTGCAATTGTGCTGCAATTGCTCCAGTGAAGAAAAAGGTTAGACATAACACTGTTCCACCTGGAATTCAAATGGAAACACTAATGATACTGTCCACAAGGCTTGCAGAGTGCCCCCGAAAGCACTACGCATGAGAGATTTATATCGAAAGCTGTTGGATTTTCTAGTCTTCTCAAAGTTGACAACTAATTTTGGGTACTTACTGATAATTCAAGGTCTTATGAACAAGTCCTTCAAGCTTACTTGCAAAAACCTTACAAATTTACTGAGGCTCATGATGCAGAGCAAATTTAAAAAAAAAAAAAATCCCACCAGATGCCACTGAGGCACCAAGTGCCAGAAAATGTAAACTGGTCTGAGCCTGAAATTCATTAAGACTGCAGTGCCTCTGAGCCAGTGTGCAGAAGGTGATTACTTTCCATGGCCCTTGTGCTGCAAACAGTTTTGGACAAACCTTACTTTATGCCCATGTGGATAGTCTCCCATTTTGGTGTTGGTATTTATGTGCTTGAAATTGGGCATGTTCCGACTGCACACTGATTCAGCCTGAGAAGGCCAGATAATCCAGTGACTGCAGAGAAAAACTGAGAAAAAGTTATTTAGAACCTACTGTTTTTTTTCTTTTCATCCATTCTTTTTAGAATAATTATATAGGCAGAAAGATGGTATGGTATGTAGAAAAAAAAATAAACATTCTGTTCTGACTACAGCACTTCACCAACATTCTACAATTTTATCTTCCAGGCCAAGATTCAACCAAATCTGTTTCATAGGTAATAGGTAAACTAAGCGTATCTCTCCCTAGCAGTGGAGAGGCTATGAACCTTAGCACTTCCTGTGAAAGAAATCTCTTGTAGGTTGTGTTCTCTATGGTGCTGAAGAAATAATTCATTGCAAGTGATCTGTTGGATTTAGTGTTTCTTAATCATGAGCAGACCCTGACTCACTCACATGTAACAATCCAAGAAATTATTTCACTATCAAAGTATAAATTTTCATTGGAAACTGTGATGTTTTGTATTAGACACATTTGAGAAAGAGACATGAACAGAAGTTTAATGTTTTGTGGCACATCAACTTTGTGTGTGATATCACAGCTAGAAAATTATAGCTTGTCATAACATTTATTTGGCATGCATAGAAATAGATCAGCAAAGATGAGAGGTAAAGAGAAGTTAAGTAAAAGTTAACAGTTGATGGGTGAGACAGCTGAAGCCAAGGGGAGTTTTGTGGTAACTTAGATTTAAAATTCCCAATATGTTGTTGTAAGACTCTTGGGACACATCCAGAATCAAAATGAGGAGAGATTTCATTAAAAGGCTCAACTCATGTGGGAAGGAAAGGGTCAGTAGCACTAAGAGTCTGCTGTATCTTTCCCTATGTAGTGGAGCAGGCTTTTAAAAAAAAAAAAAATAGTCTTTCTGAGTGGATGTGTTAACCCTACTTGTCCTTCTCCTGCCCCTCCATCCAAAAAATAACTTACTGCTTTGGATTCCAGTGTAATCCAGAAAATGGAGCAAGGATGCGCTTGCCAGGTGTTGAAAACTGTCCCCTCCTACCCACCCCTGCCTCCCTTGCCAAATCCTGTTATTTTTGTGATTACTTTGGGCTCAATAGTAACCAAAAAGCACCCCCTTAAAATCAGCTCTAGAGATGGTCAACATCTTTCACATACTGTTAAGTGATGAAATTAAAAAAATAAACACAGGATCTTTTCTTCTCCTCTACTTTTCCTTGCTTCATTTCCCAATTATGGTACCAGGAAGAGCTTTTGTCTCAACTTGCAATCCATTAATCTGAAGCAAACACAATTTGCTCTCAGAACACAACTGAAAATCTGCTTCTTTTTACTACTCCATTTGCGATAGGTTTATTGAACAAATTTGCCTTGATAGGCAAGTCAGGTTAGAAAGGGGAGTGGTCTTTTCAGACTGTAAAGGGTTGCATCTAGGATTTTAACTATATTAGAGCTGCACTGAAAAGATTTGTCACTAAATATGGGACTTCTTATGGAAAGCATTACGCCATATTATTGTTATTTTATAACTTGAGCTCCTAACAAATTTAATAATCTCAGCTCCTTAAAAATGTATTGTCCTGTTTAAAAATGCTGGGGTGCATGTCATACTGGGAGGAACAATGTACTAATGTATTTGATAGTGTTGTGGAAGTGTGAATTTGGTGAGTAGTCTAGAATCAAGACCAAACTCATTCTTTAATGAAGCAGCTGTTGCTCATGCATATTAGATATCCAGACTAGGCACTTCTAATAATAACTAAAGCAGACCTGGATACTGCTGGTTTTGCCCTGTGAAGCCACGTTGCTTCCCTCAGTACTTTATTCTGCCCCTCTCCACCCTGATACATTTATACGCCCTACTTATGCTTCCTTGGAGGAGGCAGTTTGTCACATATGCAAATATGAAAATTGCTTTAAAGATGTAGAATGCAGCTAACTACATAGCTGCAATTAGTGGGGCAATATAATGTTCACAGAGGGGATGTGCCTGTTGCAGCACTGGCATTTGGTACAACATGTGCAGCCCTTAGAAAAGAGAATTAGGCAGTTGCCCTACACTGCTATTGGATTTCTGCTTTGTGCTGGGGTTACAGAACAAGATGTCTCATACCGAGCTGAGAAGCTGCTTCATATCTGTATTTTGATCCTTGCTAAGCTATATATATTTAAAAGATTTGAGGTTACGTTCAGGTGGGTGTCTTCAGTCACACTGATCATGAGGTTTCCTGCAGCAGAGAGAACGGTTGGCAGGGATCCCCTGGCTGGAGGCTTTTATGCATCTGGAATAAGCCCAGTGTGAGTGAATCATAGCTGTGACCTAGCAGGTTCTCTTCTGGCTTGGTCAATCTCTCTAGAGGTTATAGTTGCAAGAGAAGGCAGTGTACCAGCACTTCTGCTGTCTGTGTTTGTGCTTCTGTCCTATCTCTTTATAAAACTGCATTTTATATAAAAAATATGCCCTCTGTGTAAAAAGGTGATTTAGTACCTGTATAAATTCAGAAGAAAAACAATAAGTGTAGGCCTTCTGCCGCTCAGTTTTGTAATAAAGCATCTTCTGTTACATGTTTTATTTTTAACAGAATTCCATTTCTTTAAAAAAATGTTGAAATTATCTTATATTGATTTATATGACTGCAGAACCTGTATGCAATGCTGTAACTACTCATTAGTTACTTTACAGATTAGAGGTTCTAGCTTTCGTAAGGCTGAAAGCTATCCTGTAAGGCAGATGAAGCCATTCCTGTAAAACAAATCAATTCTGGAATCAAAGCAATGGGCAAAGAAATAAGCTCAAAAGAAAGGTATATATTATTTGCTGCATAGCCATAGCTAGAGACCATGTTGTGGTACATTCCATATATGCACATACATAGAATCAGTGCGTAGCCTGGGGATTTGAGAGTTCAAAAAGCAGACAAAATTTCCAGGTTTTAGAAAGCATGCAAAGGAAGTATTATGCAATTTCGGAGATGCAGCTGTTGTACAGAGATGAAGTGATTTAATCATGATTTACCCAAAGGTATTCTAGGGAAAAAGTCTGAATCTGCACCTCCCAAGACCAGTTTCTTGTCCATGAGAACTTTGGTTTTGAGAATATAATATCAAGAAGCCATTCTACTAGCTAATATTTGCTTTTGAAACTTAAATATGGCATTAAAACTGTGACAGTAATTCTATGTGCTTATTTTTTCTCATTTTGCAAACCTGAGTTGCTTAGTCATTTTATGAGAAGAACAGTTTTGCTAACTAGAGGATAAGAAAGTTATGCTATTTTGTTCCTTATCGTCAAGGCAACTCCTATTAAAGCCTGTATTCTCCTAGCCCCAAAACTGCATGCCTGACGTTGAAAATAATGCTGAATTTCCTCAAAAGCTATATCCTGAATCTCAAAAAACGTCACTTACACTGTTGCTATAGCACTTCAGCCTGGTGGCAGGGAAACTACAGACCTGTTACTGATGCCTGGATGCCAATAGCATTGAGTGCTACTTTTAAGTCAAACAGCCACCATGATTCTAACCGCCATTTGCCAGTTTTGTGCTACTGAAGCCAGCGTATAACTGAAAACTTTTTCTTAAAAGAACCTGAGAATGCCAATGCACTTGGAAGCCCAGGAAGTAGTGCAAAGTCCTTCCTCTAATTCAGGAATGACTTTTGAGTTCTTCAAATTCACAAGGACTACATTCATTTAAAACAAAAAAGAAGTTTTGAGATAGATCTCTATTTCAGTTGTTTTTCATATAAACATTGCATTAAGCTGCTTTACTGTGATCACTTCAGACTATTACTGGTAATTCAAGTGAGGAGGAAGATGATTGAGACATGCTTGAAAAAACAGTAACTGCTCCTTACCCACCACCTAATACTAAAACAACAGCAAAGTACAGCTATGGTGTAGTGCTTGCATGAGTAGATGATCTATTAAAAAGCTGTCAAAATCATTATCTTCAAGCAGAACTGAAACACAGGTACGTGAAATAACCTTCCCAAGATCACGCTATACAGTACAGAGGAGAAAACAGAGGTAGTCTTTCAAATCTCTTTTCTCTTCCTGTCCAGTAGGATATCCTATGTAAATGCATCTGGTTTTGTTTTCCCTGAAGTTAACTATTTCTTCACAATAATTCATCAGACCTGGTCTTCATGGTTTGTATTTTTTTAGTGGAAAAAAGGTGCAAACTAGTGCAATACTTCAGAACAATCTTTCTGAACGGGTTGATGATGATAGGTATAGACATGTGTGAAATGAATGCTTTACCTATGAATTCATTTGCCCACTAGGGGACACTGGGACATTATATTTTTGTTCAAATGAAAGACATTTCAAAAACAATGAAGATGGAAAAATCCTCTTGTTCTTGCTCTAAAATAAAATAAAAATCATGCATATCTAATTTCTAATCCATGCAGAATGATGTGTAATATGTTTTAAAAAGTTTAATGAGTGGCAAGCTTCTGGGCATGAATGCTAGATCTGAGACTTTTTAGCAAGCAGTTCAAGCTGGTCCATGATATTACAGGTTTTGAATTGCAAAGATAATGGATCATATTTTTGGCGTTTCCCACTCATTAAAAACTGTGTCAGAATGATGGATTAATCTGTGGGCATTTTCTGTCCTTGCTATAATCTTTGTCAAAGGAATGAGGTATTGGAATTATAATACCTTTTGTATTCTATGAATTATGAGGGCAGGCTTTAGAACTTTGACTTCCTTGATTTTTTTCATGGTGATTAGATAACCTGCTATTTTACCCCTTTTGCAAGTGAGCGATACCAAATAAAAACATTTGAGTAAAAGCAAAAGCTAAATTTAGAATGATAAACTAATATGAAAGAGAGTAGGTTAATGGTGTGTAGTCTATGTAAGAAAGCCTTATGTACTTTCCATTAATATATTACATTTCACAGATACATGGTTACTGCCTTTTCCTCTTGTTGACTTTACTAGAAATGAGGCTATGATTTATGTAGCTAGGCTGCGAATTGAGCTGTGCTTTCAAGCAGGGAAGGAGAAGCCCTCCTGTGTCTCAAGAGAGATTCTGTTGCGTTATTTTACTCCCTTCCTTGGCAGGTCCTAAATATGGGGTTGGAGATTTGCATGTTTTCGGTACTGCTTAGCCTGTACAGCTGCTCTCATGTGCGGTGCTCTAACGTATTGCAGTTATGAGATATAGGCAAATCGTGAAGAGAGCTTGTGACTTTGAAGTATCTCTGTAAACAAGTGCTTACGAAGATGAAGCACCATCTACATGTCCTTAAAGGTACAATTTAGATCCCAACCTGAGAGTCTAATCAATGAACTTAGCCTGTTTTGTTACTGAATTGTCCAGTCACTTTTTTCAATTTGTGAGCAGAAAATGCATGATGAGTATTACCTGAATCATTCTTTGCCTGTAGCTTATACAGAATGACATACATAACACACACATATAGATATATACACATACATATCTATACTTCATTTAAGAGATATGAGTGGCACATATGGCACAAATGATGATAGAGCTTAGATTATTATTTCAGCCTGGTTGTAATTTTTTGTTCTGCAAAATTCTGTGTAAAATTCAAGGAAAAAATACCATAAGTCTGAGCATCACTGACAAAACGGAGGGAGAAAATCAGATATAAATGTACAAAAATTCTCATTTCTCTGCTATGTACCTTTCACTTTCACCCTTTCAATACATACTAACACACCCACTTTTTCCAACTTTCTTATTTTATCCTGGCTTTGTTTCCCTTTGTTTCTTCTGTACCATTCCAGACATTGTTCTTTCAATGAGATGCCTGGCAATTTTTAGCAATTCCAAGTCTGCTGTACTCAGTTGTTCCATCAGTGTCATCATTTATAACCAGTGCATTACGAGAAGCCTGAGACATAGTCATCTTAAGTCCTGAGCACACCTGCATTGCAAAATGACAAATTTGCTGTGTTTTTTTTAATTAAAAAAGGGTTGTATGGAGGAATTACCCATATCACATGCATCTTAAAGGAAAGACTCCCATTCATTTGTTTATATCAGGCTTTATAAGGAAGCCACAAAGAAAGGCAAAATGCAGACAAAAAGGTAAGGTCATTCTCTTGTCTTTCTGCATGTCGTATATTTCTTAGTCTCTTGAAGACTGTAATAAAGACTTACCCACTTAAGTACCTGTATGCCTGTTACTCTGAAGGTGACTGTGGTGAAAGAGTAGAGGAGGTAAGATTGGCAGTGAAATTGGCTGTGACAATTCCTAGAATCCTAGAACAGCCCAGGTTGGAAGGGACCTTGAAAGGTCATCTGGTCCAACCTTTCATGGGAAAGGGAGCCTAGATGAGATTATCCGTCACATTGTCCAGTCACATCTTGAAAGCCTTCGGTGACAGGGACTCCACCACATCCCTTGGGTGGTTGTTCCAATGATTGATTGTTCTCACTGTAAAAAATATATTTCTTATATCAAGATGAAAGTTAATACACCTTTTTCCATAAGTTAAGGAACGTGCAGTTCCGATTTTTGCACTATTCTTGCAGTTACATAAAATCATAGAGAAGTGCAGAAACGATCCTGAAACACAGCATTTTCTCAGTGTTTATTGCTTTATATCCATAAGCAGAGTATTATGTATATACTCATCTTCTGAACAAAGGCCTGCATGAATTTTCTGAATGTTGCAAAAAAAGTTGAGTTTATATGTAATACCTTTTATGGATTATTGTGTTTCTAATGATATCATTTGGAAAATGATTACTTAAAACAAGTGCTCTGCTCAGCATCCAGTCTCTCAAATGATTCAACCTGTGTCAGCAGCATTGTTTAAAAGCAGAAGTAGTGAGTGGAATATTTGTCCATTTGGAAGTCAGTGACACAGTTGAGCAAAATCAGAATTTCATTACTTGTGTTTTTGAAAAGAAAATTCTGATAAAGACAGGCACTTGAGTGTTGCAAGAAAAGAAATATTCAAGGAAAAGATCCCTTTATCTTGACATAAAATCTAAAGGGAAGTTATATTAAGGAAAACCATGGCATGCCTATGAGTAGATCCCTAGCACACACATCACATATTCATGAAAATCTGAAAAGCTCTTATTAAATGCTCCTGTGTTGTTGTCTTAGTCATAGGAGTTGAAGCTTTATCTTTGTTTTTCACTTCTTATGTCATTTCTGTGTTCCCATTTCTTTTAACAACCTAACTGGTTTTTCATATCTAGTGTACACATAACTGACCTCACTCCTTTTTCCTGCAGGAAGTGTACCTCTGTCATTAAATTCACATCAAATGGCCTCATACCACTTTCTTTATAGATTTTGCTTGCACTAAATGCTTCTTAAGAGCTCTTTTTCAGTGCTTCATTTTTTGGGTAAAGTATCTTAAAAGTGTTTCCTAGATTTCTTGTTCCCTCAGCTGTGCCTTCCTTCTTTTAAAGAAGCACACAGGATGAAAAAGCTAAAGGACTTCTCTCCTGCGCTTGCACTCTGGTGGGGATCCTGCAGGGAAAGGTAGATCACATTCTTTCAGTCCTTGGTTTGACTTCGTGCCTGTGGATGATAAATGGTTTGTGGTAGAGCTTTGGGTTTTGTCTATGGAATAGCTACACATTTAGTGTACTTACCTAGTGAAAATACTAACTATATTCACACGCTATACATACCGATACTTGGTTATGTACAGGATATGTCAAGTGAAAAATGTTGAGTGGGACTAGAAGTGGTATCAGGAATGGAAATGCCGCTGCTAAATAACGTGGAACAAAAACCATATCTAGAATGCAGATGCTGAAGAGGCATGTAATCTCGTAAAACAAACAAACAAAAACCCATAAAAGACAAGTAACTCTTAACAGCAACAGAAATGACAGGTCCTCAAAGAGAATAGGTCAGGTGTATGATAGCATCCCTTAAGAGAGAAGCATTTCACTTTGTGACTCTTTGTATGCACAAATGAAAAAGAAAAAAAGGAAGTGGAATTTGAAAATTTTAGATAACGGTTCCTGAAGGTCTTAGAATGACCTCACTTCTTTTTGTGCATGGGTCTTTTAAGTGTTTATCTGCTTATGTGCTGGAGCTCATACTTGGTAAATGGTGACATGTAAGCCTCATTTGTAGTCTGTTTCTACTCAGTTTGTATATAAAGATGACATTCATTTGAAAAATGTTACATTTTACGGTATCTGTGGTAGCATGCCAAAGTATATAAATAGGACTGTGTTTACTATTTAAAAATACATTTCACTTGAGATACAGAATATGGTTTTGACAACTTTAATTGAGGAGGAAGGAGGAGATTCATGGAAGTAGGAAAAAGACTATTATACTGTATTTGAGTAGAAATAAGTAAATAGAATGCAAAAAGTACATAAAAATAATCCATTTCTATCTGAACTGAGAACACCTGCATGCTTCTTCGTAATTCAGAACATTTATGCCAGAAGCTCAGCACGTCCAGCAAAGAGGCAGGAAGATGGTTTGGAGACTGGGGCAGGTGGTATATGAGGAAAGGCACAGGGAGCTGGGCTTTTCTAGCCTGCAGAAGAGGATGCACATGGTAAAAGGACAGGAGGCAACAACTGCAAGTTGCAGTAAAGGACATTGCAATTGGCTATAAGGAAAAAATTCTCTATGATGAGAGTGGTTAAGTACCAGAACAGATTACCCAGGGAGGCTGCTGAATCCCCATCCATGGAGATTTTCAGAGCCTGATGGAATGAAGCTCTGAGCAATGTGACCTGACTGAAGTTAACCTTGCTTTGAGCAAGAGGCTGGAGTAGAAACATCCTGAGGTCTTTTCCAACCTAAATTTTTCTGTGATTCAGTAATATTTTTTTCTGAGTTGATTGCAGCTATGCAGATTTTTTGGATGTTATGATTTATTCCTTCATGTTCTCCTAACAGAAAGCCTTAATTAATGAACAAAGATATGTTAACATAGACACAGTTTGGTACAGAAAAATGAAAGCAGGTCTAGAAAACAATGCTGTATTTTGAAATACAAGAAATAAGGAAACACAAGCAACTCGGAAAAGGCAGTGTGTGTCCCTAGACAGGAGAAACCTTGGTGAGGAGAATAACCGTGTGTTTGGTCTTTGAGCCTCTAGTACGTTAACCTCTGAGTTTCAAAGCGTGAGGAATAATAACATAGTGGGTTTTATAAGGAACCAAAAATCTGTAGGTTTAAGGAAATAGGGGAAGTTTTAGGAGCCAATAATTTTATCAATGGCAAAAATTAATCTGACAGCTGAAATACTCCATGAATGTGTTGTACACTATTATAAACATATCTGAAAGGAAGAAAAATTAGATTATTCCCTAGTGAAACACTAAATATCACCCAGAAAAAAGGAAATTTTACTGTTATTTTACCTGCCTTAATTTGTAAGAAATAGTAGTTACTAGCTGCCTTTATACAGTAGTTCAGGCATGTGCTTTAAAAGATGTCAAGGACTCACTGGACAAGGAGAGTGTATAGTAACTGAGAAACCTTTTTAGTTAGCTACCTTCTCAATCTATAAGAAAGATGATATTTAAAAAGAAATAAACATTCTTTCTGGTTGTTTAACAAAACTCACAGGTTTTTCTTCACTCATAAGTTAAATATAATACCACTGTAACTTTGTGATTGTAACAAATACTTCATTTGAATGTATGAAAGCACCTTAACAATGTAAGTCACAAGGTTGAATGTGTGAATGCAGTTTATTCAAATACCTACTTACAATGGGTTAAGGCTCTGGCACATCATAAATAACTAACTTTTAGTATTTAGCTTCAAGTACATTATTGCCTTACTCTAGTTCCCAGATCAGAAGGCCATTTAATCAGTAACAAGACCTGTTGACTTCAGTGGCTTTAGATCAGGTTGTATATCATGAACAGCAGTACAAATTACACTTTTGTGACCAAGTTTAGGCACTGTAGTAAGAGCGACCAGAAGTACAGCCCCACAGATTTAATCACTATCAGTAGGTTTTATTTGAGTAAGGATGACAAAGTTTGGCTTTCCCAAATTATAACACAGCATATTTTTCCAGTATGGCATTTTCATTAAAAAGTAAATGTAGTATAAAAATGTCTCAAGCATATTTGATGCCTTTCTGGGCATACAAAGGACAGCATATCACAAAACAAAGACTCCTACAGTATTTTGCTTTTTATGCGGAAAAAAATAAATAGCTCAAAACACTGTAAAAGATGAGCTAAGCTCTCAGCTTGTGAAAGCATTGCTATACACAGAAGATATAGAGAATATTAGGAGAGCTTGATTTAATGCAGTCTATTAATTACTATTAATTATTTAAAATATTATAAAACTCCCCCATGAACCCCTACTGAGATGCCGACATGTCAAGCAAGCAATTAAAATACAATACAGTTAACCATAAAATAGAGAGCAAAAGGAAATAAAATATTAAAAAGCTAAACAAATTGGTGGTGTTAGCAAATCTTTATCACTTACTGAAATTCTAAATTCCTTGAAACTGAACCAACTGCATTAGCTGATTTGTATTTCATCTCATAAAGTCCTATCTACTCCAAAAATCTTTCTTCATAAATGTTAAATATCTTTACTTTTTTTTTAGATAAGTTTATGATCTTTACTATTGGAACTGACTAATTTGTGTCAGGAAGAGAAAGCAATGGTCAAAAAACCAGCAAACTGTAAAGAACACTGAAAAAGGTGGGCTTTTCTTGATTCTAGAAGATATTATGGGAGGCAGAGTGAGGTGACTGTTAGTTACAAGGTTTTTCTCCTTCACTGCCACCCAAAAAAAAGAACAAAAATGTTGACATTTTTAAAGGGAAGATGAAACATTAGTATATACACTCTCAAATTGTCAGAAAGTATTATAAATAGTAAACACAATAAATGCCTGACTGTAAACATACAGCTCTAGTGCTGTATTTTGTGCTATGGAAAAAACATAAATATTTTGCCTTTTTAAGTATTTTTTTAGTATCTCCCAAACCCCTTATAGTCTAAAAATTATATTTAGTACCATTTCTTCATGTTTTGTTTTTAAGCAGCATCACATCATGGCACTCATTAACTGTGCAGGACACCAAAGTGAATAAATGACAGATTTAATGAAAGGATTTAAGTGGTAGGCCCTCTCTTAAATATCACTGAGAAATAGTGAGATAGATATGACCCTACCAACTGCTTCACAAGAGGCATAGAATATATTAAATGTATTGTATAATGTAAACAGTCCAATTGGGATAGACCTTTCACAGCTTACTCCTGACATACATTTTCCTTGAAAACTGGAGTGGAAATTACAGCGTGAAACTGGGGAGCTTTCATCCTGTAAAGGTTGCTGGTTTCTGGTGTCTGTATCCATCAAGTCCTTTAGCAAAATTTATTTCTGGCAATCAGTTGGTTTGCCTCACCTAGATGCAAATTGCAGCAAAGGAATGATTTTATCTTCTTGGTATTAAAGCTTTTGAAATTCTGTACCTATTGCGGTTGTGCCTACGTCGCACAGTGAGATGACAAAAATTCCTTCCTCAAACCCCAAAGAGTTGAATCCTTCATATGCTCATGGTGCATAAGCTTTCTTTCCATACGCATTTTTTTAATCATATATAAATGTGTCGTTACTCACCCTAATATAAGCCATCAAGGTGTCATTCAGTATAGGCTCCATAGGGTCTTAAACAGTGTTTTCTTGAAACAATCTGTGTTGCATTGTCCATTTGTTTGTCTCATCAGACACTTCAGAGACAGAACTTATTCCCACGTGCCATTACCTGGTATGACCCTATTTCTGGTTTATGTGTTAACAGCAGAAGGGAGAGCAGGACCTCAAAATTCAGTTTAATATTAGCAGGAGTAATGCTAACTTTTGAAAATAGGTAAGAGGTAGGAGTGCAAAAAGCCCCATGTGATACAAAAGCAGAAGCAGACTGCCCCAGATACCATCTTTCCCCTTCACCCTCCTGGTTTGCCCCTGTTCTCTTCAAACATACTGAAATTTCCTTTTCTGCAAAAATTGCTGTTTCTTATTGCAGCAGGATGGAAGTATTAGACACAGTTATGATTTCACAGCAGTTCAAATTTTATTAAGTGATTCAAGGTAGATCAAGAGGTTGAATTTTAGCAGTACTTAATCATTAACTGATTTAAAGATTTACAAAGTAATTTAACTAAATAACTGAACAGCAACTTGATTACAGATTTGAAGATTACAAGATTCATGCTAACTTACTGTAAGATATCTCAAACCAATACATATATATGTGAGCAAAAGCACAGATCTCAGATTAATGTGTATATATATATATGCAAAGCATGTAAGTGCGTGCACACACACCACGGTTTATAACCGCTGAGATCAAAGATCTCTTAATATCACACGACTCTATCGAGTCAGCGGGTACCTCTTCTAACTCCTACACGTGCATGGACAAATGGAAGAACGTCCACATCCATAAAGCTAATGCATATTTATCATAAACGTATAAGTGGAGAGGTGGATGAAAGAGAGGCTAGCTTATAGTTAAAATTTCCCTTTTCGAGTTAAATACTCATAATGCATTGGCATTCGTCAACAGGCGGTAATCGAGGCTCAAGAGGGATTGTCTCGCCCTGGTCTTGTAGTCCTCGAGGTGTTTACCTGAGACAGTGTTCTGACTCAGGGGAGATACTGGCCCCAGCCCGCTGCGATCCAGAAGCGCTCAAAGGGTCTTTACTAGAATCACTACTTGTAGGATCCCAGATAATTGACTTTCATCAGGTACTTTCCACTCTGGCCCAGTTCAGACTATGGAGTAGTCTGGTACTTTCCATGAGTTACACAAGCCCAGGACTTGTTAGGACTTGTGGTCCTGGTACCCCCCCTTTCTGTGGCCATGATCCATATGTTGTCAGGAGTGATCAATTATAGTTATTATCTTCAAACGGTAGGAGCCATGAGAACCAGGTGCGCTAAGGGGTTGCTGTAGTGTTCTAGTCCATTGCTCTCTACTCTTTATTTCATGTTAGACCATTATGTATTGTTCTGGTCATTGTATTGTTATGTGGTCCAGGTAGGGAGGAAATCCCCCCAAGTACTGAGAAGTCTAAGGCAGGGGAGGGGGGTGCGTGTGTGCGGAATTGCACCACCACACTTTTTCAAAACCTCTGGCTGCTGAGTATATCGGAGAAGATGTTAATATAATGTAGCATCAAACTGTGGTTCTCAATCCTTTCCCATGTCCTTCCTGTATTTCTGTCACTCAACATGCACATTACCTGCATAGCATTCTTACATTGCCACAGAGTATGCGCCCACCTCTGTAGTGAAATCTGTATGTCTGCTGACATCTCTCTGTTATCTCACAACTCGGTACACAAGTCTGAAGTCCTAATTTCATGTCAAAAAACCCCCAAGAGGTGAAAAAAAGGAGTTTTGCGAAGAAAACAAAATAATGATCTTGTTTTTGCAGGAAGAACCAGATCAGGTTGGGTTTTTTGTTCGTTTTTTTTGGCATCACTGTCATGTAGGATACTGCCTTGGAACAAATAATACAAGGACATTGAATTCCCTTGATGTCAGTCTACAACTTTGTGGTTTAATGTATTCCATTCACTATTGAAAACATTTGTTGCTATCCTGACATTAAACAAGTAAATGCCTCTTCTGAAATGTGAAAAATTTTATGATGTATTAGTGTAGGGTTGTTATACCTAATTATTCTATATTTTTGAGTCCAAAGTCAAAGTTTACATCATAATGCCACTATTGAACTAGTGTTTAAAAATGTGCTCCCCCTAGCAGCAATGTTTATTAGAGAGTAATGGCATGGTAAAGATCAACACGAACCTTTAAACTGAAGGACTCAGGGGGTGGGGTCCAAAGTGCCAATGCTCACACCATTGCAACCAACTGGGGAATAAGCCAGGCCAACCACAACAGCAGCAAATGTTCCTTAGCTGCCTCCCAAGATGAGAGCCAGAAGACCTACCACCTCAAGTGTATGTATACCAGTGCACGCAGCCTGGGGAAACAAACAGGAGGAACTGGAGCTCTGGCCCAGTCAGAATGTTACGATATCACAGGAATGATTGAAACATGGTGGGACAACATGACATGACTGGAGGATCATGAGGGATATAGGCTGTTTCATAAAGACAGGCAGGGAAGAAGAGGTGGACGAGTCATGGTCTATATTAAGGAGAACCTTGGATGTATAGAAGTCAGCTGTGGTGATTGTGGAAGCCCTATCAAATGCCTCTGGGTCAAGATCAGAGGGGTCATCTCCCAGGGGGATCTTACAGTAGGCATCTGCTACTGACCCCCAAACCAAGACGAAAAGGCCAACAGCAATATTTGAGTCACTTAAGCAAGCTTTGGGTCAACAGAGCCTGGTTCTTATGGGTGACTTCAACTACCCAGACTTTTGTTGGAAGAATAATACAGCAGCTCACGTCATCCGTCAAGTTCCTGGAATGTGTAGAGGACTGCTTCCTCATACAAATGTTAGATGTGCTAACCAGGAATGAGGCACTGCTGGACTTGCTACTCATAAACCAAGAAAACCTGCTTTGTAATATCTCGATTAGCAATAGCCTTTGCTGCAGTGATCACAATATTGTGGAGTTTGGGATCCTGCTGAGCACACTGAAGGTTAGTAGTAAGATAAAAGTTTTAGATTTCAGAAGAACAAACTTCAGCTCGGTCAGATCTCAGCTGGGAGGGATTCTGTGGGCAGCTTCCATGGAGGATTAAGGAGTTAGAGAGCGCTGGGAGTTCTTCAAGATGCTCTCCTGGAAGCACAAAAACAGTTCATCCCCTTTAAAGGCAGGTGAAGTAGGTGGAGCAAGAGACCTCCTTGGCTTAACTGCGAGCTTCTGAGTCTGCTCAAAAACAAAAGGGAAGCATACCAGAGATGGAAAAGTGGATGAATACCTGTTGAGAACTACAAGGCCATTGCCAGAGATGCAGTCAGAAAAGCAAAGGCTCAGCTCAAATTGAAATTGGCCAGAAATATCAAAAACTACAAGCAAGGGTTCTTCAGGTACAGAAACAACAAGCAGAAACAGAAGGAAAATATTGGCCCACTGTTAAACAGGAGAGATGAATTAGTTGCCAACAATGCTGAAAAGGCAGAGGTTCTCAACACTTTCTTCACCTCTGTCTTTACCAGCACTGTTGGGCCCCAGGCCTTGGGAACAACAATCCAGGTTGATGCCAACACAGACCCACCACCAGTGAAGGAAGAGTTGGTATGTGAACCATTACAGGAGCTTGACCCCTACAAATTGATGGGCCCTGATGCTATCCACCTGAGAGCTGGCTGACCTCAGTGCGAGGCCGCTCTCCATAGTCATGGAGATCGGGGGATGTCCCAGAGGACTGGAAGAAGGCTAATGTCACGCCCATCTACAAGAATGCCTAAAGGAGGATCCAGGAAATTATAGGCCCATCAGTTTTACTTCAGTCTCTGGGAAAGTTATGGAGCGAATTCTTCTGGGGGCTACCACAAGTCAAATGAAGCATGTGATTGGGAAAAGCCAGTACGGATTCACCAAGGGCAAATTGTGCTTGACAAACCTGATTGCCTTCTACAACAAAGTAACTTGCTTGGTTGATGTGGGGTGAGCAGTGGACATTGTCTACCTGGATTTATTTCTCAAAAGCTTTTGACAGTTCCCCACGCCTCCTCCTAGAGAAACTGATGGGTTATGGTCTAGACAATTGGTCTGTGTGGTGGGTGGGGAACTGACTGATAGGCCACACCCAGAGGGTGGTGGTCAATAGCTCCTTTTCAAACTGGCAACCTGTCACAAGTGGCATTCCCCATGGATCGATACTGGGTCCAACGCTGTTTAGTATCTTCATAAGTGATCTGGATGATAGGATCAAGTGTACCCTGATGCAGTTTCCTGATGATACCAAACTGCATGGGGAAGTGGTCACTTCAGAAGGGAGAGGCACCCTGCAAGATGATCTGGATAAGCTGGAAGAGTGGGCTAACAAGAACATAATGAAGTTCAACAAGGACAAGTGTAAGGTCTTGCACCTGGGAAAACATAATCCAGGAGTGCAGCACAGGCTGGGATCTACGTGGCTGGGGAGCAGCTCTGTGGAAAGGGACATGGCAGCAAAGAAAGTCAACAGGATGCTGCGTTGCATCAAGAAGTGTATCACCAGCATAGATAAAGAAGTTATTATCCCACTCTACTCGGTGCTTGTCAGGACACACCTGGAATACTGTGTTCTGTTTTGGTCTCCGCTATACAAAAAAGACGTGGACAGGCTGGAGAGGGTCCAGAGAAGGGTCACAAAAATGATCAAAGGACTGGGAAGCTTGCCATATGGGGAAAGGCTGAGAGAATTGGTTTTTTTCAGCCTTGAGAAGGCTTGGGGGAGACCTTATCACCGTGTTCCAGGATTTAAAGAGTGGCTACAAGCAAGATGGAGACTCCATTTTACAAGGAGTCACATGGAAAGGATGAGAGGTAATGGGTACAAGTTATTCCTGGGAGAATTTCAATTGGACACAAGAGGAAAATTTTTCACAATGAGAACAGTCAGCCATTTCAATAATCTCCCCAGGGAAGTGGTGGATCCCCCACCGTTGGACACTTTTAAGATTCAGCTGGAGAGGGTGCTGGGCCATCTTGTCTGGACCATGCTTTTGCCAAGATGGGTTGGACCAGATGGTCTTTGAGGTCCCTTCCAATCTGGGATTCTATGATTCTGTGATTGATTCTATGAGCCCTTTGCCTATGGAACCTGTTTAGACATTAGCAAATTACAATGCAGTTAACTAGACCGGAGTCTGCCTAGACTAAAAAGTTAGGCATGCCACTATAAATAAGATAATTATGATAATAGCCTTTTATAATGTAATTGATCTTTAGAATTTTCCTTCTCTGTGTCACTGTAGGAAGAGCTACCATTTGCATATTAAAATGCGGAGAATTGTTGACTACTCCTTTTTTTACTGGAACTGAATCAGTAGAACTCTGAAAGCCTGAAATTTCCCTCACAAGTAACACCTATCTACCAGAAAGTGTCTGCCTTTGACTGTAGTGTCAAATGCTGAGGCCTGAAATCTTGACTCTTCCAAAAAAATCCTCAATATATGATATTATGTATTTGCCTCTTATTTAAGTCTTACCTAAGGCTGTGCTTCTTTGACCCTTCTCACCTCAAGGGGCCAGTGGGATAGGCTTTCTTAAAGCACGTCTAGCAGATAAGGACTGTGAAGGGGAAATCATCCAGTGAAATATATTCCTTTTTAATATCCTACCTTCCACTGTAATTAAAGGCAATTCTAAAATGCAACAGTTTAACGCAAGATAAATGCTGTCTCTCCACTCAGTTGTTAAGCATAAAAAAACCCCTGCAACCATCTGTCACTTATGATTATTAGACATGTCAATGTGCTTTGTGCTGCAGTTCTTTGAAGTACTGTAGGTTATATATGTCAATTTGTATTGTGTCATCTATTACAAACTCAGTACATACATTTTGTACATCAGCGTGCCAAGGGAAGACCGCTTACTTCAGTGGGCATCCCAACAACTGTTAAAAACACAGCTGTACTATCAAATGATCAGTGCTTAACTGAAGCAAGAGGTAAAATTCAAGGAATTTTCTTAAAGATTACCTTCTGATAAATTTGTTTTGTTTGACTGGTTGGTTGGTTTTAATATTTGGGGTACCTACTTGGTAATTTTGATTATCATTGGATGTGATTTGGAAGAGCAGAAACTTGTGCATTTTTACACCTACACAAATGTCTGTCAAAATCCGCTCTCAAAAAATGTTCCAACATTTACAGAATGATTTGTAGAGTAGAAAAAAATACTGACATATGCTACTCACTTAGGAAATTATTAAAATTATTTCTGCTAAGCTCTAGTTATGGTGTTTGTTCTCCCCGCCTCTCAGACTGCTCCTGCTGTGATTGTCGGTTGTATCCTTCCAGATATATCGATTTAGAAAGCCTTGGAATGGGATTGTGCTTTTCCCATTTATTTATGTTTTGCTCAGTGCAGTGAAGGTCTTGCTCAGCGATTGGTCCTAGATATTCTGCAGTACTAAAACACTAAGTTTCCTCCTCCTGAAGCCTAGTTCTTGAAGACATAACCAAAGAAAACATTTGAGAATATTTTTCTCAAGAAGAGATTGAGAACCTCTAGACCTTAGTAGCTCAAAATTCAGGAAGCAGGCAGGCTCAAACCTTCTGTTTTACGGGTGAGTGTAATCTTTTAGGAGCCCAAGGATCCTCAGTTTTGAACAACTGGGAGAGGCATTTATTGCCAAGTATTATCAAGTCCTGTCATAGTTTTTTTATAACATTACAGCAAGGCCATACTTTGAATCATCTTGTCAAAATATATTGCCTTCAATACTGAGAAGTCTTTTGATTTTATATACAATTTTATACTTGTGAAATTAAATGAGTCCAGTAGTGCTTACAGAATCCAGTCTATTATGAAAGACACAATGGTCATAATAGATTTAATATTTTGGTATATTATATGATAGGTATATAGATACTAAAAAGCCACTATTTGATTAGTTTTATTCTAAAACAACTTCTAAGGTTTGTTTTATAAATATATGTTTCTGTTTATTTCTGTCAGACCTTTTCTTGTTCTTCTGCATTCTTATATGAGTAGCTACATGAAACTCTTTCTGGACAAAAAGAGCAATGAACGAAAAATGCAACATTTTTTGTTACTTCATAACTGTTTTCACTGAGTGTAGAATTTGTTATTGTCAAAATAATTTTAGCTGCACTCTGTACTTATGAGTGGTTGTTTTCTATTGAAAAATAGATTTTATGGAGTTGTTATTGCTCAAGCACACGTTATATCCCAAGCATATATATGTGTGTCTGCCTTTAAGCCAAAGTTGTTTTTTTCTTTAAAGCTGAAGCACAATTTCAGTAGCTAATAACTGACTATTTCTGCATTTAATCTCTTCTTTCACTAGGTGAAAATGCAAGCATTTGTTGCCTTCAAGCAGTTCTTACCTTTGTTTTAGGATGTTCTTTTTTATTGTTATTACTATGAGTTGAATATCATCTTTTTAAAAGGAGGTACATTAAGGTCATGAAGAATTAATTTTGTGACTATTAAGTCATATATAATTATGTTTAAATATAATTGTTGTGAATTTTAATTGTTCGGGAAAGTCAGAAAATTAGTACAACACATCAAAAATAATCACAATAAAATTTCAGTACAATTCTGATAGAAGAGTGTTACTTATTTCATCATAGATGTTATCATTACCTGTTAACATAATCATGACTCATTTCTGCAACACATAATCAAATACACAGTCTTACTCCAGATTCTTACAATCTTACAACACTACTCATAGTGTTGAACGCTATGAGACATTGGTTGGGAAGGAAAAGTTACTGCTTTGTATCTTTGAATGCAAAGATCCTTTTGAACTAGATATATCTTCTACATATTCGTGTTCCCAGTAAAATAAATAATTTGTACTAGCTTGTGTATTAGGGATGATTTTTCCTTACCATTAGCCAGTAAAGAATTAAGAGATTTGTGTGTACTTAAAGTGCTCCTTATAGGCCTAAGCATCTCCTTTTTTTTTCCCTGGAAAATTTGTCCTGGCAGTATTTGAAATTTTTATACAGTTATCCAGTATTTCAGTCTGCTGGATGTTTGAAAATGTGTACTGAACCTGTACAGATCAACTCCACAGTGCACGCCTGAGAATGTCAATTCTGTAACAAAGTATTGAACTGACTGGGTTTTTTTCTATATATGTTACGTCTGTGTGGACAGCCAGTGTAACAGATCCTTAACGTGTCATTTAGTGAACTTGTACACCTCATGGCACTCATTTATGGCACTGAGAAGGGGCCCACAGAAGACAGTCACCGAATTGAAGTAGCACTTCTTTACGCTGCAGACAGTGAACTTCCGGATTTTCTTGCCGCAGAAGATGGTCGTGGCAGAGAGTGTCAACAAGTTCAAAATAGGGTTAGACAGATTTGTGGGCAACATGTTCACAAACAGCTACTAAAGAAGAAAGGCAGAGGTGTACCTTCTACCACCCCTACTGTAATGACTATTGAGGGACAAAAACCAACGGATCGCAGAAAGTAGCTAAGCTTATGTGATTTCCGAAGCAGCATCTTGTAATGCTGCTGCTGTGAGAGGTACAATACCAAGCTAGACTATTGGCCGGGTCCAGAAGTGCATCTCTCGTAAAGTGGGAGAGGGAGAAAAGAAAATGCTCCTCCATATCCTATGAAGAAAAGAACAGAGGTTTGTGAGATTTTACCTTACTGCTTTGGCTTCAGGGCAGCACAGGGCAGAAGATATCGTAAGGAAAGAACCTGGTCATTAAGGAGTATGTTTTTAATCCTATATTTGAAAAGATCAACCAATTGAGAGGACTGAAGCTGTTGTTGCGAAGTATCTGTGGGGCTTTGGAGACTGCAAAAACCTCAGTGCTTAGAAGATTGATGAGCTGCTGTTACCCTGGAGCTGAGAGGTCCTCTAGCAAGTAGAGAGAAATTGTCTGAGAATGGGTATCTTTCTCATTGGCCTTACTTTTCAGGATTAAAGGTACTGGGCACTGCATAGGAATAGTATGGAATTAATGCAGCCTCCCAAGGTCATCACACTGCAAAGAAGACATAAGAGAATTTGGGCCTCAGGAGAGCATATGAAGCACTCTTTTGGATACTGCAGCTGGGCTGTATCTGACGTCACAGGTGGAGCGGTATGTTGTTTTCATTTTGAAAATTGCTGTAATATGGGTCTCAAAGCACTTACGAATGCATCAGCAAAGAATGTTGGGATGGGATAAGAGAATGTGCGTGTCACAGCCATATGCTATCTAATCACAGGCAGAAAGGCTTTTAGGCAGACAATGCTTAGAAAAGAGAAGATCAGCAATATTTCTAACAGGTGCTTGCCTAATCTGTTCTTACAGGTCTCTCCTAATGTGGGCTTCAGAATCTCCCAGTCCATTCCCCTGTATCACTGCCACTACTGCTCGAAACATGTTTCCTTCTCTCTCAGTATTTGACTCAAATGTTCCTTATTCCTTTGAAGACTTTTTCTTACCATCAGCAGCTCTAAATTTATTACACTTCTGCTGCTGGCCTGTTATAATGCAAAGGTAAGCAGCATTGGAATTTTAAAAAGATGTGGCTTGAGAAAAGGTTTCCCAGTGTCTACAGAGGCCATATAAAGAAATCAATGTGAGTAAGAGGAAATACTCACAAAATTTTTTCTAAGCTTGCACGCCATGATGTGTAAGACAATAGAATGTTTCCAAAGGTGAGGAGGTGAATAGAACAGAACAGAACAGAACAGAATAGAATAGAACAGAACAGAACAGAACAGAATAACAGAATAGATTATTTCAGTTGGAAGGGACCTACAAGGATCATCTAGTCCAACTGCCTGACCAGTTCAGGGCTGACCAAACCTTAAAGCATGTTATTAAGGGCATTGCCCAAATGCTTCTTAAACACTGACAAGCCTGGGGCACTGGCCACCTCTCTAGGAAGCCTGTTCCAGTGCTTGACCACCCTCTCGGTAAAGAGATGTTTCCTCATGTCCAGTCTGAACCTCCCCTGGTGCAGCTTTGAGCCATTCCCGCGCATCCTACTACTGGATGCCAGGGAGAAGAGCTCAGCACCTCCCTGTCCATGTCCCCTCCTCAGGAAGCTGTAGAGAGCCATGAGGTCACCCCTCAGCCTCCTCTTCACCAGACTAGACAAACCCAGAGTCCTCAGCCACTCCTCAGAGGAAGTGATGTTCTTGCAGGTTTTGTTAATGTTTTAAAAACTCCTGGAAAACTAGAAGGTCCAGAATATTTCAGAATTCAAAATGTGAAAGGTTTCTGTTATGACTAAATAGCAATATGATCTGGAAATAAGAGAAAATCAGTTACATACATAGATTTGATAGTTTTCCATAAGAACACGTATGAAAGGGTCCCACTGTACTAAGACTAAATTAGAAGCGTGGATCTGTAGATTTTTTAATGGTCCCTTTAAACACTCACTAATTTTATTAATGAATATGGAAATTTGCCTGATTGATCACTAATTACAAATGAACTACACTATTAGATTAGTGATGGTATTTCTTGGACAAAGGAAATTGAATTCTCAAGGTTAGTTTTCTTACAGTAAGCCAAATATTCCCTGGCACTCTGCAGCACCATTTGCATTTCAATTAGATTGTGGCTCTGTGCCACTAGTTACCATACCTTGTCTTCAGTGTAGTCATCCGTTGACTGAAAAATGAAGGAGCACTCATTTTTTATTCTAAAAGTTGATTTCCTATGTGTAATTTTTTTTGTAGTTTAAGTACAAAATCAGATGCTATAGTTCTGTCTCTAATTTTAAAGGGATAAATCCAACACATTTGAAAGCTTAGTACCACACATCATTTGCAACGCACATATATTATTAATACCCCTTAAGAAAGCTAGTGATGATGCTGGCGAATTCATTGCAAGTTCCACTCATCTAAAATGAGAAGAAAATGACTTAAATTTTCAGAAGCAGCAAACTTTCCAACTTTGTACTTCAGTGGTGTCTTCAACTTGAATGTTTTGCTTCACTGCTTCTTCATTAGCAGGAGCAACTGCTTTTTTAAATTAATATATAAATAAACAAACAAACATGTCACATAATTATTTGTACCTGGAATTTTTCTCTTTTTTCATCGGTTTAGTGCATCCATTTCTCTAAGCAGTTTTTATACTAAAAATCAATACAGAATAATATACTTAGTTCTGTTGAGGGATAGATACAATAAATAGAGGTTACCTGTATTTTAGTTTTTTTATTTGGTATTCTGAATTGGCCGTGCCATGTAAAGTCAAGTCTTCTTTTGGCAATTTCTGAGTATTTAAAAGTCCTTTTTGTTGACATCTTGCCTCAAAGACATATAAATCAAACTTGGTAAAGTGGACTCCCCATTTGTATGCAGTCTCTGTCCTTGTCGTCTTTCATCTTGCAGACCTAAGATGTCTAAAGATTGAATGATTTAATGTCCTCTCCAGTTCTGAACTGAATAATATGGCAGTGGGCTAAATCAAGATCATTGATCTAGTACAGAAATATGGAGACCTTTGACAAAAACAATAGATGCTAACAGAATTATCACTCTCCAAAATTTCTCTTTTTGTTAGGCTGAATGAATATGGAATTTTATATTATGTACCTTTGGAATGACACTATAGACTGGGAGCGGGGGTTGGCACCTGTCACCTAAAACAATAGGTAGGAAATAAATGCATTCAAATTACCATTGTACAGATTAGGCAATGTCAAAGACAATGCCATCACTCTATTGTTAGTATTAAGAGCACATGAAAGACAAATCCAATGAGACATTGTGTATAGAGTTCTCAAAAGTGACTGTAAAGAGCAGGAGAGAATTTAGTGTCAGCATGTTTTAGTGCTGATATCAAATACTTTCCGTCTCAGGCTCTACCTGATGAATGTTCAGTGAGTCCTGTTGTTACATCTTCACGCTTTCTTTTCTTTTCCTGCATTTTAGTTTCCTGATTGTTACTGTATTGTATTAAGTTCCATTTGCATTAATTTGAAGTGATACACTGCTTTCAGCAGTGCTTTAACTACAGCCAGACCACCTCTAGTTATGCTCTCGTTAGATCTCAAACTAAGAAGGTCCATGTGAATCATCTTTTTAATGAGAAACCTTCCAAGTAAACTTCTTGTTGCAGCAATGTGGGCAAGTCGTGACTGAATAGACAGAACTGTGGGGTACAAGTCAGAATTTAAGTTTTCTCACCTTAATTGCTCTGTGCTGGTAAAGATGTTGACTTTCATATGTGAAGAAAAATCATTTCCACTTAGAATAATTTAAAAATGAACAAACAAACCTGAGGCTTTTTTGTGCGTATGTGCAAATGCAGCATATTTATCACAGTTTGCAGTAGCTTGTTTACTGGTTTGTTTTATGTTCCCTTCCTAATGTCATCAGAGTGCTCCTGGGGAAAAACCTAAACCAGCAAACATCAAACTGACAATAGGCAGGGTAAGTATTCCCAGCCCTTGCATCATCTGAAATAACCACAATAAATAATTAAGTGCAGCCATAGCATCAAGCAAATGTTTGACCAAGAAGTGATGTCTCACACTGCATTTTAAATGTCAGTAAAGTCAGGTTCTGGTGAACAACTGCATGGAGCAAATTTAGCAGCAAGGAATCTGAAAAAGTCCCATTTCTGTACCGAGTGGCAATACGAGTTAGTATCACTGAAGCACAGATGTGCCCAAGGGAGATCAGTTGACTGTGATCATCCACAGGGAGATTCTGTATGTGTGGGACCGTGAGGCTCCAGTGGAACTGTGTTAAAAGCCATAGCTTCTTTTCAGGCCTCTTTTTAAGGAAACCACAATGTCAAACCTATATAAAAAGCAACTACAAGTGTCTCTGAGCAGTCACTCTTCCTGTTGCTCTGTTTCCACATACAAGCATGCTCTTTCAAGTCTTTCCATGGTCTCATCTGTGTCCCAGGTCCTATGAAGTGGGCTTCGTGGAGTCTTGCAGAAAGAACGAATGCTATAAACTATGAATTCCCCGTTTCCAGCTGCTCTGGAGACTAACAGGTAGTTTCATGCAGCTGGTAATGCTTCAGGCCCCATCTTTTTTTAAGTTGTTGTTCTTCATTTTGCCGGTCCAAACAGTTGATGTTAATGGATGTCTACCTCACTAATAGCGCTACTAGTAGATCCCCAAGTAATACCTTTTCAGAATCAATACACATTAGAAATTATTTTGGTTAGTCTCTAGAGAAGCATTACTGGTATGAATTGTAAGAATATTATGGGGTTTCAGTACATTAAAAGAATGTATAGTATTCTTCAGTATGGTCTTTGAGATAGGCACTTAAGTCCCAAAGTGGGTGTAGACAGGCATCCAAGTACTCACTTTGAGAATGAAGAAGCTGAACCTCACCCATTAACTGCATGCAGAAGTTTGCAGTCCTCTTAAAATACATTTTAAAAATGACAGCTGCTTCTGGGATTTTAATTTGTTCAAGGAGATCACTTCAATTATGAAGTGAATATTCTATTACAGTTTAAAGCTACACTAATGTCGTTACATCTTTCTCAGTTTAAAGCTGTTGTCACAAGGGGATTTAGAACAAGGCTTTCTACTTTGATCGGCGTGACTCAGATACTATAGGTGAAGATCTAAAAAGGTCTAGTTAGATTGCATGGATATATGAGCAAATTCTTGGCTACCGTAAATCAGCATAGCTTTATTGAAGTCAATAGAACTATATGGAACGTCCTACGAACCGGAATCTCCTACTGTTCCAGTTTGCAGTATGAATTTATCTTTTAGAACGTCTTCATTGTGTGCTTCCAGCTGTATCTTTAAAAAAAAAGTCCATAGGATGCCATTGATACATCGGCTTTGAGACTTGTGAAATGAGTGTGCATTTTAACAAAGAATAGTTAAATGAAAAAAGATGAAGAGGAAACATTATTGTAATACGTTTATAAGGTACAAAGAAGGAAGTGGTCTTTTCTTCTCACAAATTTGCAGTAGACATTAGGAGACTACCGGAAACCCCAATAAATTTGTATCAAAACTTGGAATGCTGCAGTGAATCTGTTCCTGCTGCGGGTGAATGCTGTTCTTTCAGGCTGTTTTTCTGTTCCTGTATTAGTTATGTCAGAAAAGTCCTGGAATCTGTCTTGGGCACTTTACTGTAATATTACCTGAGAACAGGCAGCTCTGTTCTCTTGATATGATATTTAAGGAACAACTTTGTGATATGTCTTAGAGTTTTACTGGTTTAGATATTTGGCCTTCAAGGATTCCCTGGCAGTCAAACAGCAGTTGAAATAGTTTTGTGACTAAGCATGGGTACATAGGATTCTTGGCGAAATTACAAATTTAGGATCCATTGGTGCATATCGTAAATAAGGTTACCTTTGTCAATCGGTGTATTGCACTGTAAGAACAGTTTATTGGATGAAACTTAAGTAGTACAGAGATCTACTGCTGTATTATCCCATATTGGAGTGTTTCCATCTTTGGCGATGTGTTTGTACTAAACTCAAGAGTTATGGATAGTTGATTGTTATTACATGAGAGTCTTAATATCTAATTATCAATAATAATATTACAAAGACACTCTAGATGTTACTTTGCCTGTTGGTGTGGATTTGGCCCTAATGATACGCTGTAAATGTTATTATCTAAATTACGTTTGTAAGATTTACTTCATTGTACTTAAAAAAGGTATTGGTGGCTGTAAGTTATACATGGATTATGGTCAATGACAATTACAGGTAAAAATAAATATTTTGGGGAGAAGTGGTTACCTTCCCCAAACATCTTTAAGTGATCAGTGAATTATTTGTATATTTGCTTCTGTGTCTGTCTCTCCAGGAGGTCAGAATCTACCTGGATTTAGAAGGTCTGCTTTCTAATATGGAGTTACTCCCCTTTTTTTTAACAAGCAAAGAGTTTTAAGAGCAAATTATCCAGATGATGAGTGGGTTTAGGTAGTTCTTTGCTTATTTTATGGAGAAATCTGTTTCACACAAAATTCGCTCTTTATGATGCTTAATGAGCAGTTGTTTATATAGCTGAATAAGAAAGAAATGGGTCTACAATATTTAATAATCATTTCTGTATTGTAATTATAATGTAAAATATAAAATTGTTCTTGACCCTTATCTCCTTTTGCTAGTCTTAGGACATCTATTCCTAAGCTAGTAATTAAACATTAAATGCCACATTTTAGAGGTCATGAACATGTACAGTGATTGCAATACTGTAGTAATAGACTTCTAGACATAGGTATTTTAAGTTCTAAAGCAGGCATAGGAAAACTTAATCAAAGAATCAGCATTTCAGTCTCTTATGCAGTAGTAAAACCTGAGATTTTCATACACTTCTGCATTTTATTCTTCTAAGATGGTGTGCCAAGAGTCAAATTGTAGAAGGATATTCCTATCCTATAAAAGAGGATGAAACTGATAATTTCCCCCCAAAAAAACCCCACCCTTCGTGAAAACTTCAACTGAATTTTGCAAGTCCATGTGCTTGAATAGTTCAAGATTTAAGCGCATCCTTTTTCAGAAAGCAATATGTACATTGCTGTCTCAGTATGAATAAAACAGAATTAAATTAGTTGGGTACCTCTTAAACTTTTAATGTTTTATGTATTTTTACTGATTACTACATAAACCATCAGAGAGATGACAGCTGAATGCTTTTTATTTGTTACTACTTTTCATAAGCTTCTCCTTTAAGTTGTTTTCTGTAAATAAGCTTTCTGTAAATATTACTACAGTGTCTGTTAATTACAATCACTGCATGGGCAATGACGGCTGAGGAAATTAATAAAATATATGCATAACTTGATGCATTTCTATGATTTCCACAATTTGGACCATGTTCCTCAGGGCCGGACATGCTCAGAGAGTCTTCCTGAACTCAATTCCAGCTAGTGACGTATTCCTTAGCATAACATAATTGGTTCTGCAACATCCTGCCTGCCAGAATGAAAGTCCTGGGAAATGATGTTAAACTGGGACTTCCTCATGCTCTAGCAACTCCTGGAAGCCGCAGGCTTCTATTCAGTCACGTTCTTCTCAAAAATGGCATACAGCCAAAGATTATGCATTCATGTCCTCCCTCCCAAAATGCCCTCTGCCCCCAACTACAGCTGAGTATCTGTTCCATTATTGGTCATAAATGTCATTGATGATGTACTGCCATTTCAGACAAAATCAGTGGCTGTCATGCCAAAGTCAGAAATAAACTTTGCTTTTATTATCGCTGCTGGCAATGGCTGGGGTGAGCGGTGGGAGTTATTCATGTGAAGTCTTCTCTCCTGGCCACTTACATCAGACTACACGACTGCTCCAAGCTTATTTAAGCCCCCAGTCTTTTGTAGCATGTGGACGTCAGTGTTTCTTGTCTAACAGTTACTGTAGCTCAAAGAGATGCTTTACCGATTTTTGAATCTTAACATGTTTGAGAAGATATTGGGATAATGCCATTTAGCATTTTGGCATATTAGCCTGTTCAGCACAGAGAAGGCTAATTTTTTTGTTTATCACCTTCACCAACTTGTGCCTTATTGCCAGTTTGGGAGCCATCCATCATCTATCTGACATGGTTATTCAGCAAGTCAGGACTGATAAATCTGAATTATCTGGTCTCACTTGTCAGCGTGCATGTCATCCTCGAACAAATGTAAAATCAATTCCAAACCAAAGGCTATGCTCCTGCCAACTGTTAACTGTTGACTGCAGAATAAGTTACATGTTTCCTAGTGATTAGCAAATGTTGGCAAACTTCTTGACTCACAGCTTAGTTTGGGAATTAGGATCATACGTATACTTTGAGGAGGCAGTGGAGTAAAGCGTATAATGGCTCTTGCATTGTGTTCTGAAACATAATTTCTAGGCTAATTTGGTTTCTCTGCATCTTTCTCCCCTTTTACCATGGTGAAAAAAATGAAGTCATAAAAGTCTGCTTGAAGACTAATCAGAAAGTTCCTTTAAAGTACGAAATGGACAGAGGAGGGAAAATAAATTAAAAAGGACAATTCAGTACTTCCCTGAGTACACATCTATAGTGCATGGCCAGGCGCAGGCCTGACTTGGCAAGCCTTCTCTTCAGATAGCCAGCTCACCTTCCAAGGGCGAAACAAGCAAAGCCACTGATGGGTGGCATCAACATAGCTGAGAGGAAGCAGGACCAGCTTGTTAAAATCAGCTGAAGCTGATCTTTTTGAGCCTGTACCAAAATGAACTTGAGGTGGTTCAAAATGCTCGTTACTGCCAGATGTGGCTTTCCATTTCTCAGGTGGAACATATGCCAAGTCTGCCATTAAATCACCTACAATGTACATGCCACCTCTCTCACAAGGTCATTCAGAAGGGCTAGTTGTCTGCTGAGCATAAACTTCTTGAGCATTTCTGTTCATAAGGGAAGGAGAAACACAGCTTCTTTATAAGCTGTTAATGTAATAGGGAGCTGAGCTGAGTTACGGAATGATCTTCAGGAGTAACTAAACTTACATATGTACCTGACAATACCTGAGGTTGTTGCTGTGCTTTCTTACTACCAGTTGTTGATGCAATTTAACACATAGAAAGCCTGAACCTCAAATTTGCAGTTAACTGCATGTTACTAAGCACGCAGACTGAATGCTGCTATGCCAATCTTTTTATAGTTCAGAAAATGTGGGAGAGTAGGGCTTATGAACCTGAACAGGTCTAGCTGCATAGGTGGACTTCACCATTGAATGTTTTTAGATGCACTCTTCTCAGGTATCTACACGTCAAAATAAAACCTCAAAAAAATTAGCTCAGTATACCCCTGCACCAGTGATCCTGGCACCTCAAGTTATTTAAAAAAAAAAAGCTAAGAAAAATACTGGAGCATTGTATGAAGAAATAAAGGTTCTCTGAAGGTCTTAATGTTGACTTATTTAATTAATTTAGAGAGATTTTTCATATAGAGGTACCGTAAGATAAACATAAACGAAAAAAACCCTGCTACTGAAGTCTTTTTACAGGGAACTGTTTTATGCCTACTGTGTCTGGGTTTATATCTTTAATCTGCTGAATAAAAAAATAGATTGTTGTTCTTCTCTGTTTTGTGGAAAACCCCTAGAGTTAAAAGCATGAATATAAGTGTCCATACATTTTCATGTAACTGATCCTTACTGCAATCTAGAGAGCAATATAAAAATCCGTTAGGTAGAAATAGCCAGCTATCTCCTATAGCTGTGTCCAGCATAACAAATAACGTAATATGGTATGGAGATTTTTATTTTTATTCTTGAGCTTTAGAGATGTCTAAACATTAAAATTAAATATTACATTTAAAAATGTGAGACCTACTAAATTCTCCTTCAAGAATATCTTAAGATCAGTTTACCTTCATCAAATGAGAGATTTTGAGAGCCAAAATACGAGAAGTTAATAGAACTTACTATGTTCAGTTTTAATACTTAATTCAATTTCTCATTGATTCACACAGAATGAGTGATTACATTCATTCAACATCTAATTCATAACTCAAAAATACAAATTTTTACAAGGTTTCTAAGAGTTTGTGATGGCAACTATAAAATAATGATTCTGATATTGTCAGTCAGTGGATCTTCAGTAGCTCTCAGGCAAGGTCTTAGGGATTTTTGCGTCTGTGTCTACGTGCTTATTTTACTCATTTGTTTATAACAGCAAACCTGCATCCAAACTGCAGAATTGTCTTTGCTTTGGTGACATCTGAACAGGATAGAGTACACGCAAAGCTAGGAAAGTATAAAGTGAATATGCTTACATAATCTCAGAAGAAAAAATGATGTCCAAAATGTAAAAGCACTTAAGACAGTGGATGTTCTGAAGGAAGCAGACATCCATACGTTATCACACTCACCAGGCCGGTTGTTTGCAGCCATTTACTTCACCAGCAAGAGCACTTCACTCGAGTCACACTTTCGTAGCAATTCTCTACATTTGGTTGATTATTCAAATAGCTGGCTATGCTTTCTAACCTGGACGGTTTTCAGAGGCACTAGTGCAAAAAGTTTATGGGTTAATTTCTTATCATAATATATAATTTAGAGGACAGTATTTCTTATTCTGTGTGTTAGTTTTCATGCTATATTAAATAACTATGACACAGATATTTTAATCCTCTAAAGCACTAGAAATTCCTAGCTAACTTAAATGAATAGGTTAGTTCCTTGCCTTCTAAAACAAAAATGTTTTCATAGATTATTTCACACTCATGAGCTCTTCTTCTTGGAATGCTTATTAATAATTGGTCTATCCTAACAATTTGTCTTCTCTTCTTTGAGGTTAGTACATGAAAATATCCTCCTCTTACATCACAATACTCTTCTTTCTAGTGTTGTTTTCTTTTGTACCATTTATTGTTTCTTTAGGGCAACTCTGAAAGAAAACTAATTAAGCGTTTTTTCAAGAGATTCTGAAAAGTTAACTATTTTATGTGAGGAGAAAAAAGCTATTCAAGTCTCAGGTACTAAAAAATTTGTATTTTGTTGTAGACTTAGCTATTCCTAATCAGTTTTCTTTTTGATATCTTATGTGATCATTGCTTCTGAAAAGTACTTCATTGTTCTTACCATATTATGCAAGGACAGTCTGTCCTTGTCAACCTTGTCCTATCTCCGGTTCACCTCCCCTAGAAATTACCTGTCCTTTATGGTGCTCTTTGGAAAAATAAATGAAGATAAGAAAAAATAATAATGATATAGAAAACTTTATACATTTAGTTCCACAAGGATATTTTTTAAAATAAAAATTGTTCAGCATATGTATTTTTGACACTGATCTTGATTAACTAATCATTCATTATTTTTTATGCTACTGATTGATAATACGTGGAAACTCTTTTTTGAACCTATAGCGATACATAGTATTTCTTGAAAAAAGTTCCCAGATTGCAAGTTCGGTCTGGGGAGAATTGTTTAACCAAACCATAGAGACTGTTGCATCTTCAGCATTTATTTTGCAAGATTTAAAAGGAGAATGCGGTAACTGTGAAAATGAAGACCACTGCTTAAAGAGCGCTTGCCACTGGATGTCATTTTATTAAGCATCTCCTAAAGTCTCTTTTTTAAAGGGCATTCTCAGTTGGTCCTAAGAGATTTCTTAGGCTTTTACAAATAGCCAAGAATCACTCTGTATTTGGTGACATCTGAACAGGATAGAGTACACGCAAAGCTAGGAAAGTATAAAGTGAATATGCTTACATAATCTCAGAAGAAAAAATGATGTCCAAAATGTAAAAGCACTTAAGACAGTGGATGTTCTGAAGGAAGCAGACATCCATACGTTATCACACTCACCAGGCCGGTTGTTTGCAGCCATTTACTTCACCACTCACTGATGGTGATCCCGTCAGAATTATGGAAGTTAAGTTCTCTGTCATATGATCCTCAGACTTAATATCTCACAGTCAAGTTCTTAGCACAGGGCTTTCTAAGCCTCTTTTTGCACCTATAAAACCATGGGCAAAATGAGTCGCATATGAGCACATAACTATACAATTACAGATGAGTGATTGGAGAGACCATTTTCCGCTCTGCTTCGGAGCTTTCAAACTCTGAGTTTCACACCTCATATTAAGAGAATGAAGGCTATCACGTTGCGGCCTTCGAATTTTTTTATTTTTTTAACACTTCAGTTGTGGCTTAGTATTCAGAGATGGCATAGATATGTCCTTAGATGTGCTGTATACATTGTATTACTAAGACCTAGGTGATTTCTTGTTTTCAGCATATACTGTAAAAACTAAAATCAGTTCTAGAAAAAGATAAAATCAGCAGTTGGCATAAAGTTACAAAACTGTAACAGAAAAGCTATTGCAGAACTCTTCAGCCTATTGTATTTGCAACTCTTCAGCAGCCTGTCCACATGAAAGTCCTGATGGTGCCAGGGATATCCAGCTATACTCCACACTAAAAAGCAGGACTCAGAATAGCTCTCCACCTGTCCCCTTACAGACAAGTCCTTCTCACAACAGCAGAAAGGGAATGTGGCTTTTCTTTAAGCAATGCATTTGAGAAGATTTTCTTTTTTTAATTTATCTTTTCATAAAAAGATAGAGGGTCAGCTTCTTTTTTTTCCCCCCAGATAGCAGTTCTATTAGAAAGGATTACTTTTCAGTAGTTCCTCCTATTACCCAGAAAAAGAGAAGAAGAATCCATTGAAAACTGTCTGGCAGATTAAGGAAGCCAGTACAATTTGGGGGTCACACTCCTTCCATCTATTTATCTTTTTCCCCATTTCTTCATCAGCTTTATCAGCAGGAGACACAATACTTAGTATCTGTGGGATTGTGATCTTTTTGCGTTCATGGAATATTTCAGTAAAATTAAATTTTCCTTCAGACTTCCTCTGTATTAGAAAAGTATGTATTTTTCAATGATTGAATCATAGCAAGCTTTGGTGATAAGGTCATTAAAAACATATACATTCAGATAATAGTAGAGTTTACTATGTTGGTAGTATTAACGCAACTGTACCAGTGCTAAAAAATAATTACGTTTCAAGCTGCAGAAAAGTAGAAAGCTCATCTTTTATACCTCTTAGCTATCATCAGATTTTCACTGTTCCCGTTCTGTTTTGTTCTGTTATTATGAAGTTCTTTGAATTGCCTAAGCAGTCAATGGGAGAACTACTTACCTGCTATCCACAGTTCTTGACATCAGCTAAACAATGCATGGAAGTGTTTTATAGAAAGAGACAGTCAGGGGAAGAGATAAGGAGAAACTAGAGATATAAAGTGACATTACACATTCTATGAAATTACAAAAGAAAACACGCTGAAAGTCAAAAACCTCCAACAGAAGCAGCATTTTTAGAAGACACAGTATTACTGTAAGTTTGTTCAGAGACTTTTGGCAAAGGGAATAAGATTTTGTCATTGTTCTCTATTGGTAAATTATCCTTGAAAAAATGAAAGGTGCTCCTAGCAAAGAATAACTAATGAGAAGAAAATGTACTCCTAGCAAATAACTAATGCTTTTACAGTAGAATTCCCTCCAAAGGAAAAGTTTATGGCACAGTTATGGTGCAATAACGTCTTTGAAAATTGCATACTGCTATTCTTTTCACTGAAGTGAGAACCTCTTATTTCATTTTGTGTGGTGTTAAAATCTTTCCTTACAGAGGTGTTGCAGCTCCTTTCTAATTTATCATTGTTATTATTATTATTATTTTTATTATTTGGTATTCTGCTCTGGCAAACTTGTACATTATCACTGCATATTGGCAGTAATTGGAAAAATTACAGGACTGCTCATTGGGATAGGAATGACAGGATTTCAAAGAACTTAATTGATTTGACATTGCTTTTAAACAGTTAAAGTAATCTGCTAATTTAGGGATTTGATATTTTAGCTTTATTTACCTGTTGAAAAGTTTCAGTTCAGGTTGGCCAAGTTGGGGCTGTTGGTGTGATTACTCACTGACTGAAGTAAGGTTGTACTATTCAGACAGTAATCGATTCCTGGGTGTGAAGTAGCAATCTAGCTATATGTTCCAGTAATTTTAAGAGTAACATTATTTTACATTATCAAACTAGATAATACTTAGAAGAGATATGTAAATGGTAAATGATTTAGCATTATACTGAAGGTTTTTTGTGTCAGATTTCATACAATTACCAATAGAGTATGGTATTCATGCAAATTTTCGATTCATTCAATATATTGAATACAATGGACAAATATTGACACAAACTCTTGTCAAAGATAATGAAGGATATGCCTGCTTACCTAAAGTCATAACTGGTATTATAGGGGGAAGTTGGAAAAAAAATGTAATGTCATGGTGAGAAAAGAGCCAGAACTCCTACATTCTTCTGGTTCTGCTGCTGCCTTGCTGTATGCCCTTTGGCCAAGAGTGCGGCTTCCCTGTTTCTTACCTCAGCTACTTTAAAAAGCAAGTATAATGCTCTGTGCAAGTCCCTTCCTCTCAGGGATGATGTGAATCTGAATTAGTGCTTAAAAAGCACTTTGAGATCCTGTAACTGAGACACTGTGTAAGTGCAGTGTATTAATATTTTACTGAATACAGTAATTCCTGAATTTTAAGCAGGAAACCCGCTGTTAAACGGTATAGTTGGCATGAGTGTAAATATGAAATTGTTGCGTCCAAATTAGACTTTAAATCATGTTTCCTCACGGAAAAGCTACCATCGTAATATTCCATTTTCAGCTGGAATCTGCCTGGGTAGAATTTAATACAAAGTCATTTCTTAATATACTGATACTTCTTCAACAATACAGGCAGCATTTTGTTAGATTTTTATGTGACAGATACAGATGACAATCAAATTATTTTTGTAATGAGGCATCCAGAAATACACAGAACAGAGGGGCAACAAACATTGCTTTGAATTAATATTTAAATCTCATTGTTTGAAACAGTCCTCTTGAAAGAAAATCATGAGTGATTTTTAATAGCATGGAAGCCCCTAGAGTCCTTCAACTTTATCAGCTCTGTTGTGTCAGTCTCTTTTAATCAGTCCTTCTTTTATCACTGAGCCCTAGATGACAGCCTGAAGTTTCACCCTGAGGTGTAAAGCATCGAAATATATATGTGACTTATCTGACTTCGACTTGAAAAGAATTGTATGGAAACAGAAGGACAAACGCTGTCCTGATCACATTCAGCCTTCTGGATGTCATTGAAAATAGCATTGGAAAAATGGAGAGACCTAAGAAGTAGGAAATAGCAATTTTCAAAATCATGATATTTTATTTTACATTATAATTGTCGAAGTCAGTAGTCATATAAACCTCCACATTGATTTATAAAATCTTAACACTGATAAGAAGAGCCTAATTCACATAAAACCAAAGGCAGCATTCTCATTGATGTGAAGGAACCTCAAATTTAATGACTCCTATCACATTTTGAGTTGTGAAAATTTAACGTCCTGTGGCAAATACCCCAGAGTTGCATCTCAACACAGATTTTTCTTGTTTTCTCTCTCGTACAGTATTCCTTGAACTAGGTTGCCTTTCTTCATTCAACCAAGTACTGTCTTTAATTGAAACTTTTTTAATCATACCTTACAGAGTTCATAGGGAATTTGAAGACATCTCAGTATAAACGTATGGCTATGAACACAAAAAATGAATAACAACCAAACCAATTTGTTAGTTGTTGACATGCAATGGATCTCTAGAGTAAATATACTTTGTTTACCCATCTTCCTATACTTATCTCTGCTTCTCTCTGTACCAAGATGGCTTTTTTAAATGTAATGAGGCCTGCATCTGGTGAAGTGAGTGAAAAACACCACCTTTACAACTGAACCTTAGATGAGTTATCAAGAGCAAACTCTGGTCCAATTGGTCTGTAAATCCTTTGAGTATAAACAGCTGATGTGATCAATACTAGTATGCAATTAATAGCTGTCTTTGAAAACACTCTTCTGTCATATTTGATGTTATTACCTAGAAACATGACTGAATAGTGATGGTTAGTACTATTAACTTCTTTGGCTTTTTTGTGCTGTTTGCGCTTAAAAGTGTTTACAGTCATGGTAACAACTTAATGTTCTTTTTGGTATGTATTCAGAGGGTGTTGGTAGTTTTACCCTAATGTGGTCTGTGAATAACAGCCTACAACAGTTGAGACATTATATTTTTAATTTAAGTGTTAGGGACAGTTTTGCTATCTTAGGACAATTATATTAATACAGTCCTGGGATATCTAGTTTCTGGTAATGAAAATACCAAAATCTAATCCAACGTATCTGATAATTTTCAGCATCTTTGCCATTTTGGGGATTCTATTTTGTATTTTTTGTGGTTTCAAAGATGGTTAAAATGCCCTAGAGGGCATTTAAACTTTTCAGATTATGTAAAACCAACAAAGATCCATCACTTGATGGGATGGCCAATTAAAATAGCTGCTGCACTGCAACAAATAAAAGAAATTCTGGATTCCTAATGAAATGGCAGGAAGTAGAACAAAATCTCAGATTATGAACTGAGGATATTGAAGTAATGGTTAATCCTAGACTGGAGCTATCTAGCTAATTTTGGAGGAATGTGGAAGACAATGTACATCTGAGAACTTTATAAACTCTGTTTAAAACAGACATACTGTCTGTATCTGGAGTGGTCCTCCATTTGAGTAACATTGCTCTGTATCAATAATTAAAAAACTCCAAAGAAGAAAAAAAAAATAGGGGGCTTATCATCTGAAAATTCTGACAGTAGTATTATGAGCATTTGTGGACTTCAGCTCCTTGAAAATCACCTTCTTTTGCATGTAATAAGTTCCCCTTTAAATAAGCAGTAATTTAAAATGGGTAAGTCAGGCAGCTACATGCTTCCTGAAAAGTTTTCAGGAATGTAAATGACTCCATAAGAAAGCTGTATGGGCGCTGTGATGTGAAATGCCTTATTTCCCTAAGACGAGACACGTTATTCATAGTGTAATCTTATCTTAAAATTCTATTGAGGAATGGAAACAAAAATAAAACTTGAGGCATGTCAGCTCCTACAGTCCAAATCATCATAGCCCTCGTGATGAATAAGCCTAGTGTTTGCTGGATGAAGCTGAACTAACAAAGATTGAATGCATGATCCAGCTGAAGAAAGTTGGGCTGATCCTCCTTAATTAAACACGTTTATCAAAACTACCTTAAAAACACTGTAGCCTACCCAAACTAGCTTTTAGTTCTTTTTAAGATGCTGCAAGTGAAATTGCAAAAAAGATGTTCAAATTTTAATAAAATGAAGAGGGTGCCCATTTAGCAATCTTCTGACAAAGCTTCTTAGAACTTGTACCTTTTTGCTAAGAGGCCAAATCCAGCTTAATACAGGTACACAGCTTCCACTGACCTCTCAAAGCTGATGTGTCTCACAATATGACAAACCTCTAGAATTACTTTATCAAAGCAGAGATACTTTTTCTTATTTCTATTGGTGAATCACAAGTATGTAATATGAATACAGTAATATATTTATGTGAATCAATAATGCCTATATTAGATGTGGTTTATACTAAATGATGACTTTTGTTCTTTTATGTAATAAAGAAAATGAAAACACTCGATGTATATGTAATCCAAATGTCTTTGGGTTTATTACACTTGCCCAAGCCAGAAAGCTTGGGAAGCTGAAAAATATCAGTAGAGGGAGCTCCTACTGCATTTTTTGAAAAAGATGTTTATAACCTTAGGTGGACAAGCCATTTTGCAGTTGTTACGAGGACGGTCCCCGTTGTGATATGCTCTCTGACTGTTTAGCAGCATATTTGAGGCAAACTACATAATAATGCAAAAGGAAAATGGCTTAATATCCATCTGGCTTGTCATCTTTTGTATATTATGGATGTATTGCAGGTTGCAGACAGCATATAGCATCATTGCTCTACTTCCCTTTTTTTCTTCAGGATCTCACATTGAACCTTTTCAGTCACCTCAAATGTCAAGCAAAGATTGAAAAAAATCAATACTCAAAAAAATTTGGTGTGACATGGTAGAATTTAATTTGTCTAAGTGAAAGGGTAGGAGAACAAAACATTTTTTTCCTCAATATCCCATGTCTTCTTGATCAATAGGATATACTGTTTGCTGATCTCAAAGTCTAATAACGACTTTCCAGTGTTCTTAAATATCTTAAGGGTGTCATTTACTCATTTTCTCACCTGCCTTTTCTAATAACAAAGAAAACAGCTTGATGAGATCAAGCGCCAGTGACCTTCTCTGTGCAGAGTTCCTCAGAAACTTCTCTCCTGTGGTTTGATTAGTTTGACAGAAAGAAATTCATGGTCACTGTTAATAACGACAACTAGCAGTAGCATATGAAAAAGCCTCTGGCATTGCTGACAAAGGTCAGATAGCAGCACACGTTGCATTTCTGCTGCTACATTTAGTCATTTTCCATCACAAACTCAATTACATGTCTTGCACGTCTGAGCAGGCTCTATGACTCAACACTATGAACTGTTACTAAAACAAAGGATGGTGAAGCTGTAGTTACAGCTGAAATGGTGCGTTTAACATACCGCTAAATTCAGCTGTGTGACTTGCTCACAAATTTGCCCAATATTTTCTGCTGAGGGATCTGCCCAAAATATAATCTTTTGCCTTAAAGCTTCTTTCTGCTTATTTCTCAATTGAAGGTGTTGTTTGAGTGGTCATGCAAATGTCCATCTTCATGTTTGAGGGAGGAAAACAACAGAATTTTTGTGTTTTCTTTTGTGTTAAAAGAACCTCCAGGCTTTAAATATCTTGGAATATTCATGCTTACACTTTCTTTATATTATTTTTTAAAAAATAAGTGAAATTTAAACTAGACAGTCTTGGTCAGTTTTTCAAGATATTTAGCTGTCTGGATACACACATAGATGTTTAGTAAGGTTTCTAGAACCATTCAAATTCCTTTCAGGTTTTAAAGTTTACATTTCTTGATGTGTAATGTTTTTAAAGTCTTAGGCTTAAGTGACTAACATGGCTAAGTGACATTCTTAAAGTATTAAAAACCATATTTGGTTGATTGCTTGGTTAAAATTGAGGTTGCTTTCATGACTGGATGTACTGAGTATCTCATGGTTAACTGGCACACTGAATTCATGTGTCTCATAAAGTGGAGCTCAACCAGAAAGAGGTGTTTAACCTGAAGGCTGTCCTTTTTATGCAATGGCTTAAGAGTTATTCAGGGGTTTTTTAATAGAATCAATTTACTGAATGATCCTTAATTTCTTTCTCCACACAGTTTAGAGTATTCATTATGAAGCCTCTTACTTAAAAGGTAAAAGGCCAAGAATTTATTTTGATAAACTAATGAGAAATATTAGGAAGTATTTCTTTTATTTTGTTCTTAATTATTTCCCTTGGGAAAATGGAGGAATCTTTAAAATCTGAGGATTGTGTGTTGTATCATGTTTATAAATCATCAGAAGATTTTAAAATCCATTTGGTAATTGATAATAAAGTATTCAGTTACATCAAAAGTCTAGATCCTTGAGGGAATTTTTAATTTGCCGTATATATTGTTTGTTACAACTTTTCAGGAAATAATACATTTCACTACTTAATTGCATAAGTTATTCTTTCCTCATTTTAAAATGTTTTTCTGCATGGTTGTGTTCCAGATACCAATGAGGTCAAGTAAATCTTTGTTATAGGCTCAGTCAGAAGTGTATGTAATGCAGAAATGTTTCTGCAAGTCTTCTGACTATAGTCCAATTGAAAAAAAGTTTAGAATCACAGAATCATAGAATGGTTTAGGTTGGAAGGGACCTGAAAGATCATCTGGTTCCAACGGCCCTGCCATGGGCAGGGACACCTCCCACTAGACCAGATTGCTCAGAGCCTCATCCAACCTGGTCTTGAACACCTCCAGGGATGGGGCCTCCACAGCTTCCCTGGGCAACCTGTTCCACTGTCTCACCACCCTCAGAGTGAAAAATTTCTTCCTGAGATCTAATCTAAATCTCCCCTTTTCAAGTTTGAAGCCATTACCCCTCGTCCTACCACTACATGCCCTTGTAAAAAGTCCCTCTCCAGCTTTCTTGTAGGCCCCTTTCAGATACTGGAAGGCTGCTATAAGGTCTCCCCCGAGTCTTCTCTTCTCCAGGCTGAACAACCCCAACTCTCTCAACCTCTCCTCATAGCAGAGGTGCTCTAACCCTCTGATCATCTTCGTTTAGTAATAGTCATGGAAGAAACACCAGCTTATGGATTGATGCTGTAGTCTGAAAACATACAATAAAGACTGTGTACTACTCCAAATATTATCGTATTTATGACACAAATTATAACAGTTTTGAAGAACTGATACATAATGCATGTAAAATTGACACTTTGAACTGTTGGATGACTAACCTATCCGAAGGAACAAACGTGCAGTGCAGTAGCTGCCAGCTTTGCAGGTAGCACAGAAGTACGGCTGTCCATGCTTTTAAACAGCCTGAGAAGCCCGACTGTTCATGGCTGGCCGCAGTGCATTACCCTGGAGCCAGTGCGTTACGTTCTGGGCCAGCTCTGCACACCGTTAGAAATGTATCACTTCAGATGTGCAATTTTGTTTTGAGAGAGAAAAGGAGATGGATAATTATGCTTAGATTATGGGTATTTTTATGCTCCCTGTAGATATATTGATGATAATCCCCAGGCCTGAGACATTTTATTCCATTCTTGAGTAAAGGCTTTCATATTTTATCAAGGCTTTTCCTGGAGCCAGCCTTAAGCACTAACAAGAAAAATGACTGCTTGAGGATCTGATTTAGCCTTAGCAACTTAGCCCAGAGACTCAAAGGCACTTAGGTGTCATGACACAGAGCTTTGCAACATCTAACTTCAGGCATCTGACCACCATACCAAAACCCTTTTCACTGAATACTGAGCTGAGACTACTTGTATGATCTATGGACAGAATCTTGCACTTCAGGATGAGGTATATGCAGATCATCATGAAGAACAAAGAGACACGCAAACCAGTAGGAATTTTCAAAAACAGGAGGGATGTTCTGTTTCTCCTGCCTTCTTTGGCATTTTACCTAACTGAGACACCCAAGTTCATCGGAGGACACAGCCTTTTTCATCTCCCCTGTATAAATCGTGCAGAAAGATAGACGCATTGAGAAAGCAAATAAACCTCAAATAGAAGGGATCCTTTGGTGCTGACAGAGCAGGGAGTTCATATCAACCACCCTGCTGTCTTAGAAGCCTTAGATGGGTATGTAGGGTTCGTGAAGATGGATCTGGACTTTGTATCCACTAGACACAAGTAGGTATCTTTCCTCAGTTGCAGTTCACAGCTCACAGTCTCTCATGAAAGTAGATTTCTAATTCCCTTTAAAAAATAACAGAGGATGTAACTGCTGCTTTCAGGAGATAGATGAGAGGCAATTCCTGTCTTCTTGTCCCTCCCTCTCTCCCTCCCAGCATTATCCAGTCTTTTGGAAATTAGAGCGCTCAGTAAGGAATATGGATTCAAGGGTTTGTTTTTGCACCTGTGAATGCAATCCCCATTACACGCTTTTTGGGTGAGTTCCTTAAATCCCAGGCTATGCACCTTTGCTTACTCTTTTTTCCCCCTATTCAGATCGGCCCCCTTCATTCTGTTATGCGATGCAGAACAGCTCATAAAACAGGAGTGAGGGAGAGCAACTCCTCTCCTGCAGAATAGCTTATAACTGTAAAAATTGACCGTTTCCACTTTGAGGACCCTAGGAATCTCTAACATTTGCCTTGAATTTAGGTTTCAGTAAATGTGAAAATCAAACTGGTATACCATATTTCTCATTAATTCAATGAAATATCATGCATAGCACAGCCTCCTTTGAAGTTAATTGAAGAGACTTGGCCTCCATTCACTCTGGTTTAAGTTTCGGGTTGGCAATAAAACTTCAAACTGAATGAGTTGTGGCTGCTGTAGTTCTTATTTCATTTCTATGGAAAGTTCTGATTGTACCCACAAGCATAGAATAAGTGCTGAAAAATGCCTCATTCCCAGCTCATATTTTGCTGACAGAGAAGATAATTTGCACATGTATCAGTACTTTCTGTGGGTAAAGTTAGAATTCCTCAGCTTTGGCTTTTTCCCAGTTGATGTCATGAAAATGCCCATAAAACCAGACAGCAAAGTTATAACCAGAACGTATTTGCTGGCAGTTCTAAAACATCTAATTAAGGACAAGAAGGTAATTGGGAGTAGTCAATGTGAATTTATGGTGGGGAAGTGTTCTGGTTTGAGGTCATGTTTGACCAGCGTGATGGCCTTTGACAATGAAATGACTGGCTTGGTAGATGAAGGGAGAACAGCGGATGCTGTTTGCCTTGACTTTGGCAAGGTCTTTGCCACTGTCTCCCATAGCATAATAGACAAACTGTTGAAATACAGACTAGAGAAGTAGACAGTGAGGTGGATTGAAAATTGGCTGAACTGCTGGGCTCAAATACATTATGATCAGTGACACAAAGTCCAGCTGGAGGCTAATCATGAGTCATGTACCCCAGGTGTCAATATTGTGACCGGTACTGTTTAACATTTTTCTTAATGACTTGGGTGATGGGACTTAGTGCACCCTCAGCAATTTACAGATGATGCAAAATTGGGAGAACTAGTTGATACGCCAGGTAGATGTGCTATTATTCAGAGGGACCTGAATGATTCGGGTCAGAGAAGCAAGCTGACAGAACCTCATGAAGTTTAACAAAGGGAAATGCCAAGTCTTGCATTTGGGGAGGAAAAACCCCACACATCAGCAGAAGTTGGATGGGGGCCAATCAACTGGAAAGCAGCTTTGCAAAGAAGTACCTGGGGGTCCTGGTGCACAACAGATTGCACATGAGAAAGCAATATGCCTTTGTGACAAAGAAGGCCAGCAGGCAGCAGAGCTTTGCCAGCAGGCAGAAGGAGTTGATCCTTCCTCTCTGCTCAGCACTGGTGAGACACACTTTTGGTGCTGTTTCCAGTTGTGGGTTCCCCAGTACAGACATGGACATACTGAAGCAAGTCCAGTGAAAGTCCACAAAGCTGATTAAGGGATTGGAGCATCTGATAAATGAGAAGAGGCTGAGACAGCTGGGACTGTTTAGCCTGGAGAAGAGAAGGCTCAGGGGTTCTTATCGATGTTTATGCATTGGTAATTGGTGAAGTAAAGAAGATAGAGCCAGACTTCTCAGTTGTAACCAGTAACAGAATAAGAGACAGTGGATACACATTGAAATATAGACTATTCCATTTAAACATCAGAAAAAGGTATTTTACTGTAAAGTGGTCAAACAGTGGAGCAGGTTGCCTAGAGAGGTTGTGAAGGCCTTATATACTCGAAACCCAACTGGACATGGTCCAGAGCAACCTGCTGTAACTACTCCTACTTTGGGTGGAGGGTAGGATTAGACAATTGTTATAGATCCCTTCCAGCCCTGTCCATTCTGTGATTCTGTGATCTTTCTGTCTTCAGATGTTTGGATTAGCAAACTTTCATAACTCCTTGCTATTGCACTTGTGTTTTGTGCAGACCAGTCTGAGAAGTGGCACCACAGTCCACATTGCTTACAGTTTAAAAAGAAGTATGTGTGCTGAAGCACAACTTCCTTCTTTATAAGTCCTAAATCACAGGGCTTTGATTCTGACATACAGTTCTGTGTTACATTCTTTGATGGGTTCATTCTGGTTTGGTCTGTATATATATAGGTCCGTTCCTCATATGCTGCTTTTTAATTTTGGTCTCTTTTGTTACTGCAATGTCTAGCCTTTTTTCCCCTTTAAACAGTATAAGCCTGTAAAAAGTTTTGTAGACATTAAATTGTCTGTAAATTTTACCAATGTAAAATTCAGATAAACCTAAGGATATGGAAACTACTTACAGAAGAAACACATGCTGTATGTATAGAAACAGTGTATTTGGTAAAAAAGGTCATGTTGAAAATTCCTTAAATGATAACTTTATGACCTTGTGATTGGTAAGAGGGAAGAAGCGTTGGAGCACAGGGAACATGCATGTGCAATACCTTTATCTACCAAAACAACAAGAGAACATTTTCAGTCAGAGTACGAGTGAAGATGCACTACTTGTTACACTTAGAGTTAAAAAAAAGGTTGTGAGAAATACAGCTTTTTTCTTTTTCATGAACCAAAAAGAAACCTAATTTGAAGCTGAAAGTTGTTTTATTATGGTATTGTTGAGAAATGATGAGTGAACAGAGGTTATATGGTGATACCCAGTAGGTTCATATGTTTATAGAGGAACCCAAGGTTAAGTAAAGCCTGAAGAGAAAATTTGGGTAGGAGTATGTATTGCAAGGTATGTAAATTTATTCATAGATGAAATTCTGAAGAACATGATACATTTGACACTGTGATTCTGAAGGCAGAGGTTTGCTGAAGTTCTTCTTAAACTTGAAGTGAGTCTTAGGTCAGATAGACTGTTTGGGAGTAATAACAACACTAAACAAGGCTAAAACAGTTACCCTGAAGGACTGAGTTCATCCATGAAATTCATAAATATTTATTTATTCAATGGCTAGTATAAAAAGTATGGGCAAACTTGTGTGGAGATCAGGTAGTATGTAGCCTAAATATTTAAGGCAAGCTTCTGGAATATAAGGTATGATTTTTAATGGCTAAGTTAACAACGAAAAAAGGAATATCATGTCCTTTTCTTGCTGTATTTATAAATTAAAACAGTTTTGGCGAGTACTCTATTCACTTGGAAGGTTGCTGGCATTTGTATGGCATTTTCAGTATTTGTCTCCAGCTCAAATCCCTCGGGAAGCTTCACTGGGTTTCTGGATCCCATTCTGAGCTCAGGCATGAGCTCTGGAACGATGCACAGTGCTGGAGTCTGAGAGGACCTCCAGGTGCAAAGAGCAGTGGAAGCCTGGCTGCCCAAGGTACTTTAAAGTCAAACTATGAGGTGTGAATGGAGCTTATGAATCCACACACTTAGGTATGTGCTGAACTGGAGTTTTTGGCATCACGTATGTGTGTACTTTAAATCGCTGGGTCTTGCATAAGCTGTGACGATTTTCTGGGATACTTCACTCCTCAGGGAGTTGGCATGAATTCCTCAGAACATGAGATGATAACATGCATAGTCTTAATAGCTTGAGTTGAGTGAGTGATCAAGTGTGGCCTGAGGTAAGTTTTGGTGGTGTAAAGGAGAATTCTATTGCAATATGAAAATAAGACTAACGCTGGATCTCTGAAACTGTGTTAATGCATCCTTGCAGAAGCAGAGTGAATTTAATTCAAATCTTTTTTTTATTTTAATGGGACCTGGTATGCTGAACAGCATAAAGAATATAATGTGATGAATTCTGATTGATAATCAATGGATGCTCTAGTGAACTTATTATATGAAATCACAACAGACGACCTGACACTTCAATGCATATCCTTCCTTTTTGAAGTATTCTGCCTTGCGGGCTAGCATTCTCCTTGTCTGCGCTTCATCCCCCAGGGGACTGGGAGATTGAATTTAATGGTTAGCTAAGCAAGGATGAGCTTAACTCTGCTCATGTTAAGTTAATCATTGTTCTCAATGAGAAAACTTATTTTGGAAGTGTTTATGCACCTTGTTTAGTCCAGTAACTGCAAACATCATATACAAAACAGAAATTGTTTTGAGACCCTTTACTGGTCACGTATAACTTCTATTAAGTGTAAAATTTGCAGAGTCTTTGATGACTTGACTTGAGATTTTGAATCACTTGAAATCATATGAGACAAATTCAAGATTTCTTATGTAATAGATGCATCTGCTTTTTAATTGGCAGGATTTTGTGACACAATTGTTTACATGTTATATTCCTGGTAGTTAAAAGTATTTAATTGTAATGAAGCATAGGATTTAATGACTAATTCTTTGTGTGCATTCTGTTGGACCAGTGGACCGGGCTGTGATATTACGAAGAACATGCTAGGACATAGCACAAGTAGTTGTCATCCTTTAGTCAAAACCCAAACCTCAGTGACTAAGTTCTACCAAAGCTAACAGAATTACCGGTATTAACAGGTACTATGGAGACAAGAAACCCAAATAACTCAAAACTCAGCTAAGGATGGAAGTGCATGACACTGCTGAGCCTTAAGCAAACCCTTTGCCATCCCTGTTTTTCAGCCATGACTCTGACTAGTGCTCATGGAACTCCACAGTGAGGTGATTCAAATCACTACCCAGATGCCCGAGTTTTCTCAGTCATCTTCTTCTTCTTCTGTCCTCCATCCTGCTGAGGAGGGGGAGTGAGCAAGTGGTTCTTTAGTGCTTAGCTCCTGATGGGGGGTCAACACAGTAAGAAACAGGAATGAAGCAAAATAAAGTTTACTTTTCTACGGGCTTTAAATGAGTCCAAGTTATTTCCTGAGTGAAGCTATATCAGAGACTGACACTTCCCAAAATGTAATTTTAGCAGACTGTAATAACGCATGGTTAAACCAGCAGTTACCCATTTAGCGTAACCTTTGCTGCTGGTAATTGAAAGTATGCATTGCTTAGACAGCTTTGAATTAGAATTAGTCATACAGACCTTTCAAAGAAAACATGTAAAAAGCTTCATTCTGAGTCCAATTAGAACTAAGGTCAGTCTTCTTTAGCCCATCTCATTAGTGCACTCTGGCAGTGAAACTTACTTCAAGTCTCCAAATATTTGATTCCCGGATATTTGTTTTGAAAGGATAAGTCAGCTAATAAGGAAGGTGTCATCAAAATGTAAAAAGTTACTTAAGCTAATGATTGTCCAAATAACATGTATATTTGTAAATCGTTTCCCCCTCTGTATAATGTATCTAATCCTTCGTGAAGGCAATCACATTTTGTGAGGTGCAAGTAGCCTCACTGCCCTTCACTCTAATGGGAGCTGATGCATTACAGTTAAGCTTCATGACTATCCTGTTTCCAAAGGCAGAACATCTGAAATTAACTGGGAAAAATAAATGGGAAAAAAGTCAGGCAACCGTCTACAGTTTGATAAAAGACAGTAGTATTTATATTCAGGATTACTACACATACACAACCATAAGTTTGACTGGAACCTTGTAAAATCTAACTTCGTGTGTGGCTGTGTTACTGTAGCTACGTAACAGAAATTAATGCAGTAGCAGTTCATTTTCCATAAGGATACAGTGAGAAAAAATGTGTTTCCCTTCCTAGCTATATCTAGAATATATCATAGGATATATATCTGAGTATTCATTTATTTCCTTTATGTATTTCTTTATATGCTTCCAGGTGTTAAATTCTTTAAACACCTTGAATTCCAGACAAGAATCTCTGCACCGTAGTGAGGAGCCAGGAGCAATTACTTGCCTTGGAGTTGGTTCCCAACTTGCCCAGTACTGACCTACTGCAGGCTCAGGGTGCAGCCTGGAACTGTCAGTGCATCCAAGTTACTTAAAAATCAACTCACTTTCAGGTCCTTGGTCCCATCCCCATCCTCAGCCCGGACATTTTCACCAAAAATGCATTTTCTTCCACAGATATGGAAAGGCTTGGACCCTTCCTAGATTAGACGTCAAGGTGCTTTTCTTTAAAAGTTTTAACAAAAATCAGGTGGTTGTAATAACCCTCACTCCTAAAGTCACTTGAGGGTTTCCAGTCATCATAGGACATTTTTCATTATGTTTATTAAAGACATTACATGTGCAGAGCCGTTTTTTTTGTCTATTTATTTTTTTTGAAAAGTTATAATTTCAGCAATTAGAGAGAAACATTTTGTAAGCAGCTTGTAATGAAAACTCCGAGTTAAAGCTTTTGAATCTTATACACTTGTAGTTTAATATGCATTAGAGTAGAAGGCTTCTGAGGAAGTGAGAAGTAGGTCCCATTTGGCTGCTAATGCAATGTAAGAATGGTCAACCAGATTGTTCTAGGTGCTTTGTGCCCCTTTAAACAAAGCTGTCCTTACAAAGAGGACAGTATTGGGAGGAGCTACTGGTAGAACAGGTTTGTCTGAGGATCAGATAGAGCAGATGTAACAGAACATGGTTCAGCTCTTCTACAAAAAATGTCTTTGTATTACAGTTACAAGCTTTCAAAATCTCGTCTTCTATCTTTACATCTCATTTCATTACTGGGTCTGCACTTCCTGTCCCTAGGCATGCCAAATTACTGTTTCTAAGATGCAGGGATGATACAATTATCTCCAAGTTAAATTAAGTTTCTCAAGCAGTCCTTTATTTGACTTTCTTATCTTTATCTTATTTCCTTTCTCACTCATTTCATGTATAAAAACGACACGTTGTAAATTTTGATGGAGGAAGCCACCCAAACCAATCTCTAGCTAAGGGTCACAGCTGGGGGTATTTTTATATGTATTTAGAGTTTTATTAGTAATTTTAACTCATTTCCTTTGTTTTTGTTGAAGGAAAATTGAAGAGAATATGTTAGTGGATATTAAAGAGTAAAATACAATGAACTCCGTATATCCAATTTAAGTGTCCCAGATAAGAAAACTAGATATATATGAAAAGCAGGAAGTGCCTTTCATGAATGCTTCGTGGTTCACATATTTCATTTCTGTGATTCAGGGTGCAGCAAAACTGAGGTATGCCTTCTGGAAAGTATTATTGTATTGGTAAAACGGATCATTTTCCATGGATCATGCTATTAATTGCGGTAAACTAGTATGATACATACTAACTCATAAATGTAAAACTATACCTAACCCAAGGGAAAATCATGCTAACATGGTGAAATTTCTAAACAATTGCTGTTAAAAGGGAGAAAAGTCTTAAATATGTAAGTGAAAAAAAGTCCAAATGACATAACAGCAGTTTACAGAAGTGAGGCATAATTACAAAACAGATGCTGATTAAGTAGTAACTAGAAAGAAATGTTTATAAATGTATTTTTGAACGGTCTCTAATAATTCCTAAGAAGAGAAGTGGTGGCAAAGAAATAGATTACTTTAAATAAAAGATTAGGTTAGAAATTGTTTTACTAAAGGAAGAAGGGCCTATTATGACGAGTAATGACAAGCAGAAATTGTAGCTGTTGGGAGTAATGTATGTTGAGAAACTGCATGTACAGAACAGAGGACAAAGGTTTTCCATAGGCTTACAGATGGCAGCAGAGCTGATTTGTGGGCAGGCCTGTGACTGTGCATGGAAGACATTAGGAAATGTCAGGATTTGCACTCATTGATCAGGATCGTTATCTGCACTGGAATCAGGAGTATGAGAGGAATTGTGGTTGTTTCTTCTTCGGTCACTTAGTGGTTGTATTTTCTTCATTGTACAAGCAAGGTTTACGGTGCTTTTTCTGTTTTTTCTTATTGTAAAAGCTAAGGGGAAAAAACCCAAGTCATATGCTTGGTGTTGGATTTTCCACAAAATCCTAGCGTGTTTCCATATGCACAGTTTTAATTCTGATCTCGCTAAGAAAATTGTTGAGTGTATTTTGAAAGAACGAAATGCTATGTTTTTCTTGAGTTAATTAGTAGACAGCTGAAGGACAGACTTTAAGCAAGATGCAACCTTATATGTCATGCAGATAAGTGCAGAGAGTATTTTTATTGTTTTTCTGAAGGGTAAAAATAATACTCTATTGGAGAGGCAAAAGTACCTCTTTACACTCAGTTATAGTTGAACTAGTGAAACGAATATTCATTCTTAAGATATTTAAAGTTGTAAACATGGTACCATTTTGCCCTTGAAAGAGGATACAGACCTTTGAATTCTATTTGGGCAGGAGTGGAGAGCGTTGCGAGAATTTTGTATCATTCTTCCATTTGAATTCCGTGTAGTATATGCACAAATTTTTCTTTTAAGAAATGTAAAGCTTGCATGTCAGGTGAGTCATTCAAGATTTATTAATAGAAATCAGCGTAATATGTTACTGATAGGAGAGTAGTTTTGGTGCTTATGTATGTTCATGAGCTCTTAAAAATCATAAGCAATCTTCCTTTAAGAAGTGTTAGCATGTTTGGCCAATTTCTCTGTGGCCAGAATGTCCTGTTCTCTATGTCTGGTCTCTGTCAGGAATATACCTCATCCTCAAGAATAGTTTGAACACATAGAATTAATACATTTTGAATTCTGTCAGGTGCTCCCTTTATCTTTTTTAACAACGATACTGGACTATGAATACTGAACTGCATGAATGAACGAGAAAAAAATACAAAAATAATTTGCAATATTTTCATTTTTAGTGGGATCTTGGTGAATGAAAATAAAAATAATAGACTAGTGGATGTCATAGAGGCATGAAATAAGAATTCTTTACTTGCATCCTCAGTTTGTCTTCTATTTTTTATACCTATACTATTGTTCTATTTCTATATATTCTATATGTTCTATTTTTCTATACCTATATATTTAGGTAACAAAGCAAATCACTTGCCGTGTCTGCGGGCCTGTTATCCTAACTATACAATAAAAATAGTAATCATTGAGTTTTTAAAGTGTTTCTTAAATCATTAGCTAAAGCATACTGGAAAAGTACAAGCTGGTCTTATTCAACCCGTACAAACTGTTAAAGTGAGAATTATACAATAATGAAGCCATTTGCATCAATGATTTTATGTTTAAATGTAGGATTTGAAATGCAAAAAAATTATGTCTTATTAAGTAAAAATGCATAAAAAAAGATAAAACATTTTAGCATAAGTACCTTTTGACTCCAGTGTTCAAGGACATAAGAAATGCCTCACAGAAAAGGTTCTTTCAAGGGACTCTTGCTCTATTCTACACAATGTCAAGATTAATTAAGTTGACTGTACATGCAAAACACAACCTCCCCTATTCTTTGACTAACCTCTCCCAGCGTGCCCCGGCCAAGTCATCACTATGACAACTAATCATTCCCAAATCCGTCAGTACTACAGTGACATGCGTGATCCATCTTACGTTATTATTTATAATTGATCCCCATGGAAACATCAGTTGTATGTATGTAACTCAAAAGTTTGAGACTACAGGTATATTTGAAGCTACATATGAGGGTGTCATAAGAGATTCAGAATGCCCATAATGTTTCCATGATACAGCATTATTTGCTGTTTCAACAGCTCATCTACCTGTGTAAAGCAGTAGTACACACTGGAAGGTTGATATTGGCACTCTGAACAAAATACAGAACAAACTAAGACATAGCATGAATTATGGGAAAAGAGGTATAATATGGTCCCCACACTAAAACATCCCTGGCAACTGCACTGCTTCTTGCTAGGCTGAGATTTGCTAAACAGTCTTTCTGTCATTCTTATCACCTAGGAATTATAACGTACAGTCATTTATAAATGCATATAGCCCCTACTAGATTGCCGTCTAATAATAAAATTTGGAAGCAGCAAAACCAGAAATGGCTGGAATGAGTTTCATGTCACATCTTGCCTTAACCCTCCTGGAAAAAAGCAATTTTGGTTACTCACAGTAGCTGAGAACATCTCACTTATGCTGTTCATTACTAACAATGTAATACATCCATTCTGTAGAGGGGATTAGTAATAACTGGACTATCTTTCAATATTTTCCCTAGTCAGCTAGGAGCAATCTTTTGTTCTGTCTTGTAGAGGCCAATTTTGAGCTAGTTAGTCTTCCTTGTGGATCACGGCAGCGTTCTCTCACGAGTCTCAAAAAGCTACTCTGAAGTCTGACCTACCGCAGAAGGTGATTATCTGCTGTGAGTGAATGTGATTCTGTACACGGACTGCAAGGTACATCAGGAATTGCAATGGCTTTTCTGTGGTTCAACGTTTAAATGTACAAATATTCTGGAAATGGGGGTGAGGGCAGGGATGTCCCTTTAGTACAATTACCTGCTCATGTATCTGTTGGGGCCCTCTTCTGTGATAGTGCATATTGTCTCATTGCGGTGTCTCTTCTTGGGAACTGGCCACAGTCTAAGGCTTTGTTTTGCTTTGCTTGCTTTTTATCTTCAGAGTAGTTGCACAAGTGTGGGCTATTTCTGGGCAGCTGCAGTGGTTAATCAGCGTGTCAGACAAGTAGCAGGTGAGCGTACCTGGTGCTTATGCCTTCCTATTATAAGCGTCTTGAACTAATAGATCATTATCTGCAGTTTATGTAGTGAGCCCGCATGCCACAGAAGTGACGGTACAAAAATAGCAAACAAGCAAAAATTAATGTTCCTGCTACACCAATGGGAGCCATAGTTTGAGGTAAAACTTATGTTGGATGTTCAGTAACACAATTTAGAGGAATATGTAAGTATACTTTCAGCAACAGAAAGCAGAGCAGCATTTTTAAAATCCAGCTGACAATCCTTATGAAAATGAAAGGAGAAGAAAATGCGTATGTCTGTTTTTTTGGCTATAGACAGATAATCTAATCTTCTGGATAAAGAGTATGCAACAGTTGGAAGCTTTTGCTTGATTCCTGTGAACATCACAAATACTGTAGATTAAGCAATGGATTGTAAATGTGAATTCTGTACTCAACAAACTCTTGCAACCAGTACAAAAATGGCTGTGTGCTTTCCTCTCCCTCAACTATAGGAAAGGAGGAGTCCGATATGGTCCTTTGAATAAGGGGCTGGTTTTTATTAATGTAAAGATGAGACATTGGGGGGGATGGTATAAGATGCTTCAGTTTTAAAGTACTCAGGGCTGTGTAAGTGCAGAACAAACTCGTAATGCATTTTAACACTGCATTTTAAAACTTAAGCCAGCTACATTTTGGACCCAGCTAGACAATTCAGAATTGTGTCTATAGAATCTTCTGGTTTGTCGTGTGTAAATGGCAAGCTATACATTAGGTCATCTTTAATGTACACCTTGGGGAATTGATTTTGCTGCTGTCATCTCTCTTTATAAGAGATTACGTGAACCTGTTTCTTAGGTTATAACCTTGAATTGTACAAACTATGTTAAACTGACAGGCCTCAATGAGTTTGGACAGTGACTTCAGCTTTTCCTCTGGGACACTGTGGTAGTGGCTCAGACTGATACATAATCGGGTTCTTCAGAAAAAATAAAAAGGACTATTTACCTGTACACCCAGAAATACCTAGTGCAAGATAAAGAGGTATAATGAAAATGTTAATATACGTATTTCCTAATATGCCTGTTAAAGGCAATATGAATACCTTTTATGAAAAGGGGGAAAACAGTGTCTGTGTATTTATATTATTTTGTTTCTAACTCAAACCAGGACACCATTCAACTTCTTCCCTAGACTACTCCCTTTGAATTTTCATGTTCCCTTTTATCCTGGTCTCATAAAGGGGAGAATAAATCTGTGTGTCTTTCGTGTGTTTGAGAGCATGTAAGCTTTGAGAGCTCTTTGGGTTCTTCAGACTGCTTTATCATTCCTGATCTCTTTTAATTTAACTCCTTACTGTAAAGGAAACCAGTATCAGATAGGTAAACTGCCGTGCGTATGAAATTCATAAACAAAATATACACAGTTCCCTTTTCCCCTTACAAGTTAAACTGGAGGGTACAATCTAATAATTTCCTAGAATGTAATTAAGTGGCAAGGTATTTGCTACCATGAGAGCTTCCCCTAAGGAGCTGAGATAACGTGCATGGTAGAATTGCTTGAAAGGTGATGAATTTGAACGAACAAGACAAAGCAGTAATAGAGAGCTAGAGAGAAGATTGCATTAATAGTGCTTATGTAGTGCTTGAAAGGGTCAAATGCAATGAAGTCAGTTGCAATAGGTGCAAATCCTGTATGTCTAACAGACAATATAGACATTATTTCATCAATGAACTAATCATTAATAAATGAACAAATGTTTAATCACTGTACAGAATGAAAAGAATGTGGTCTTTGATACAGATCAGAAACTCCTATCAAAATGAAGAACGAAGAAATAGTAGGAGACTGTAAGTTAAAGACAAAATTTAAATTGTGCAGTAAGACTCAGTAGCTACCTGGATTTATAATGAGGAAACAATATAAATTCAGTGCATAAATCACTGAGAGAAATGGTGTTGGTATTACCACACCTGAAAATGGCTCGTTTCTGAGCAGAATGCAGGAAGAGCCTTATATTGTAGTCCAGTAGAGCTGATAAAAAGTATTTACAAAATTAGCATAAAATATCTTTTAAATGGCATTTCCCACTTCCACATATTCTTCTGTTAAATCCTCTTGTCTGCTCAGAGCTTTACTCATGAAATCATTATGTCACCATTTCTATTTGACTAGGCCTACACCTCTAGGATTACTTTCAGACTGGAAACTTACACAATTATTTAAATATTTTCACTCAGACTTCCTATTTTTCTTTTTCTTCCCTAGTTAGTCTTTGTCTTTTTAGATGCTCATCTTTTCCTTCTGTTCTGCAGTTTATATTTAACCTGTGGCTGATGTTTATTTGTGGGCTCACTGTGAAGTCCCATCACAACTGCTATTCTGGGGGCTCACTGTGAGGTTTTTTACTTGCAACCATGTATCTAAGACAGCATTTCAAATTGAGCACATTTTGAGGTTCAGCAAGTATCTCATCTGAGCTAAAATTCATACACATAAATGTCAAGAACACGTAGTCTGAGCACTTTCTGTGAGTATGCAGTTCAGTTCAGTCATCCCTGCCAGAGCTCATTGGTATGTTCAAATGCTGGGGATGCTATTTAATTACTTCCTTGAGGTTTCCCAAGTTCCTTCTATCCCATTCTGCTGTCACTTCTGATAAATAAAGGCCTAACTGGGTAATTAACTGATTTGATTAATGGTGACAGAGGGTGATTTTCAAACACTTGATATAAAATCAGTTATTTTACTTTTGGTTTCTTAATTGGACCATGTTCTAAGTTTAAATGTTTTTTAAAAGTGTTACTTACCTTTAATGTTCTCTTCATTGTATTAGGGTGTTAGATTATTTTCCTTGCTTAGTATTTTGAGTTTATTTATTGGGAATGAGTCTCATTGCGAGTACTCATGAAAACCAATAACAATTTTGTTTAAATCTAGGTAGCCCAATGTTTTGACAGAATAAAATATTCCCATGTTCAGGTACTTTTAAAGAAATACAGTAACTAATATTTTTATCATATAAAACTAACAGTTGCATTTGCTTTGTGTAAATGCATATTCTGAGTTTCATGGAATTTAGGCATCTGCCACAGAACGCTCCCATTCAGGCCATAGAGAGTGTAATGACAGTATGTCCTGGAGGATGAGAAAAGTGGGATAGAAACATTTCCTAAATTTTACTTGTATAAAATCACTATTATCCACTGCCAATACTATCCAATTCCATATGTATTAATACAAGGTTGTTTTGCATCATGTCATAGAATCATAGAATGATTTGGGTTGGAATGGATGTTAAAGATCATCTGTTTCCAACACCCCTGCCATGGGCAAGGACACCTCCCACTAGACCTGGTTGCTCAAAGCCCCGTCCAACCTGGTGTTGAACACCTCCAGGGATGCGGCCTCCACAGCTTCTCTGGGCAACCTGTTCCAGTGCCTCACCACCCTCATTGTAAAAAATGTCTTCCTGAATTCTAATCTAAATCTGCCCTCTTTCAGTTTAAAACCGTTCCCCCTTGTCCTATCACTCCACTCCCTGATCAAGAGTCCCTCCTGAGCTTTCCTGTAGGCCCCCTTTAGGGACTGGAAGGGTCTCTAAGGTCTCCCCAGAGCTTTCTCTTCTCCAGGCTGAACAGCCCCAACTCTCTCAGCCTGTCCTCATAGCAGAGGTTCTCTTAATCCTCTGATCATCTTGGTGGCCTCCTCTGGACCCACTCCAACAGGTCCATGTCCTTCTTATGTTGAGGGCCTCAGAGCTGGACGCAGTACTTCAGGTGGAGTCTCATCAGAGCTGAGTAGAGGGGCAGAATCACCTTCCTTGACGTGCTGGCCATGCTTATTTTGATGCAGCCCAGGGTGTGGTTTGCTTTCTGGGCTGCAAGCACACATTGCCAGGTCATGTTGACCTTCTCATCAACCAACACCCCCAAGTCCTTCTCCTCAGGGCTCCTCTCAATCCATTCTCCGCCCAGTCTGTGTTTGTGCTTGGGATTGCCCTGACCCAGGTGTAAGACCTTGCACTTGGCCTTGTTGAACTTCATGGGGTTTGCTTGGGCCTGCCTCTCAAGCCTGTCCTGGTCCCTCTGGATGGCATCCCTTCCCTCCAGTGAGTCGACTGCACCACACAGCTTGGTGTCATTGGCAAACTTGCTGAGGGTGCACTCAATCCCACTGTCCATGTTGCCAACAAAGATGTTAAACAGCCCTGGTCCCAGTACCGACCCCTGAGGAACACCACTCGTCACTGCTCGCCACTTGGACATCGACCCGTTAACCGCAACTCTTTGAGTGCGGCCATCCAGACAATTCCTTATCCACTGAGTGGTCCATCCATCAAATCCATGTCTCTCCAATTTAGAGACAAGGATGTTGTGTGGGACAGTGTCAAATGCCTTGCACAAGTCCAGGTAGATGATGGTAGTTGCTCTTCCCTTATCCACCAACGCTGTAACTTTGTCATAGAAAGCCACCAAATTTGTCAGACATGATTTGCCCTTAGTGAAGCCATGTTGGCTCTCACCGATTGCCTCCTTATTTTCCATGTGCCTTAGCATAGTTTCCAGGAGGATCTGCTCCATGATCTTGCCAGGCACAGAGGTGAGACTGACCAGCCTGTAGTTCCCCGAGTCTTCCTTTTTTCCCTTTTTAAAAATGGGGGTTATGTTTCCACTTTTCCAGTTGGTGGGAACTTCACCAGACTGCCACAGCTTCTCAAATATGATGGATAGTGGCTTAGCAACTTCATCTGCCAATTCCCTCAGGACCCATGGATGTATCTCATCAGGTCCCATGGATTTGTGCACCTTCAGCTTCCTCAGATGGTCTCGAACCCGATCTTCTCCTACAGTGGGCAGTACCTCATTCTCCCAGTCCCCTGCCTTTCCCTATGTCATCTATAGCACTTAGTCAATATGGGTTTGATATCAATATTTGCTGATAATCAAGTTTGCAATGACACCAAATTGGGGAAGCAGTCCCCCAGGATAGAGCTAGCTTTCAGTGGATCTTAGGTAGGCTAGAGGAATGGTCTAGGTGTCTTCCTGTTGTGCCTTCCAACCTGGATTATTCCATGATTCTGTGTTTCTGTAATGCTCATTTGTACAACCTCCGAGAGCCTGATGAAATTTTCAGAACAGCTTCTAAGACGAAGTAATATTATCATTCATCATGAATAGACGAAGTCATGAGGTACTCAGAGACTGAAGTCAGCCTGAGCCATTTTGGAAGTCTAATCTGAAATGCCACCATATTCAGATCTTCAGATTTATCCCATAACATTTTTGCATTTCAGTTTTTTTCAGTGACTTCCACTGCTTTTGGTTGCAGTTCTAAGGCCTCTAGTTTGGCTTCTGGGCTGTGAGAAACAACTAGCGATCCTCTGGACAAACCGTGGATAGGACTTCTGTGGCAAAGGCGACAGCTCTGTCAGATGACATTCAGTTTGTGTAACCCTAATATAGAGTGATTCTTGAATCTCCTGCCTCATTCATTATTCATTTTTCACCTCCTACAACAAGTGAAGCAGAAGTCCTATGAGCAACATCCTTCAATGCACTTTAATTAAGCAAGTCAACAAAATATGTCATGAGTCCTGTGGGGAAAAATAGTGGGAAAAGTAGGCAATGTAGCGTGCAACAATCCTAAATGGTAGATCATTTCCTAGCTATCAGTTGCACAGATTTTAATGATGGCATTTCTATGTTAAGTTTGTTAATTGTACCGGAGTACAGATTTTCAGTGTTTATATTCCTATATTTAAGAAAAATGAGCTGGAATGTGACAACACATTGACTCCCAGGGGTACTATCAGTAAGATCATGTATTTGATTCACTACGTCCATGCTGGCCATCTAGGCAATCGACAAATCCTGAGCAACCAGCACAATAAGATGTCATCCTACATACCACTGAAGAGGTATGTAACTCTCTGATAATAGGTTTCACAGGCAGCACAGTGAAATTAATTAATGGATTATTTTCCAGGCTCTAGTATGGAAAATTTTTATTAACAAATTAAGGTGGTGGTGGTGGTGTTGTTTTAGCTTCCTATCTTATGCTTCATGCCCTCTAACCTGCTACTATTGTATTTTCTCCACTCCTGCTTCTGTTAACCTTACACAGAGAGCCTTCTCTTCTTTATAAGTATTGACTTTTCCTACCTCAAGTTCCTTTCTCATTTCCATCTAATTTTTGATCTGCTGCGTTTCTCCACCATAGTCCTTTTCCTCAACTTACAGGATTTAATTCCTATTGATTGGTTCCCATTTCCAGTCTTTTTACCTTGCTACTTTTTGATATGTACCTGTCTTGTAGCCATCTTTTCATTCAGCAGCCCCAGTATGCTGTACAGATCTTGCAGGAATATTCCAGTCCCTATTTGTCTTTGTTCAAAGTCCTTGCCTCTCTCCAACACCGTGAGACTGCCCATTTCAAAGAACTTCGAGCCATTTTTTACCATTCCATACCTACCATACTTGGTTCCGTACCTTGATACTTATGATACTTTGATACTTTGATCTTATCCCCTCCATATTTCATTTTTTTCTTGCTGGGAGAAGTTGAAAAGCACGTTGCTCCTCCTTAGTTAAAATACCCAACTTGACCTACAGTTATCCAAAGTTGTAATGTTTGAATTCTTAAAGAAATTTAGGTTTGGGGAACTAGTAATTATCTGTTGAGCATAGGCAGGCTGCAATTTTCAAAGGCTACAACTCTCAAACTTAGGCGACTTTCAAGTGGATGGCAAAAGGTCCACCCTTGACATGCACAGTAACCTCTGCCAAATTTCAAAATTATAAATGACACAAATGATGGAAGAAAAGGTCACCATAAGTTTTTTAACAAGGGGAAAAGTTATATTCCTTACTCTTGTTTTCAGAAACAGATGAAGTAATTTTGATACACATTTTTCAAATAACAAAATGGAGTATTTCAGCCCAAATTGAGTAGTAGTATAAACAACTCAAATGGTTACTAGGAATGTTGGGCAATTTACCCATACTGTATATACTGTGGTTAAAATCCTCCCTGCTTTCCTTAAACAAACATCCATTGAAGTCAGTCCAAGGCAATTAGCTCTATAGGATTATATGCTTATGGCTATGAACAATAGCATCTCATTAGGAAATCATTTAACCTTTTTCTGGATGCCCTTTTGTGTTTAAACCAGATGAAATTATGCTATAGTGTGTCACTTTTAAGCTGTTTAATTTAACCAACTGATTAAGTCAAAAGAATTTTGCTTCCCTAAAAACTACTCTCTTAAAATATAACAGTTTTCACAAAACCAAAGAGCTGTTAAAGAAATAACTTTGAATTTAACACTATATACCACGTGTATCACTTTCATGCTGTCATAATATTAATGAAACAGATGTTCAAAGAATTCTGCTGAGGAAAACCATCATAAATGTGAATTTAAATTTATTTAAGAATCACAAAGAAATCTGTAATTTAACGAGCTTTATAAACTCAAGAAAAGTTAAGGATGCAGGAATCCTAAACCACAAGCTTTATGCGATTTCTGAACTGTAATTCAGGTTATGTATTTCAAAAAGGGAAATTTTCCAATGTGAACAAGGAAGAAAATTGTCTTTCATCTCAGGATGACATAGGTCTCTTTGATTTAATAAACAATGGCTAGAGAAATTCAAAGTCTTCTTGTGTTTGTCCAGGTGAAAAAATAAATGGACAGATTGATTATCAGTTAGCAAGTGGTACTGATTAGAAGTAACCTAGTCTTTGATGTTGATTAGCATAACAAAGGAAAAATACAGATGATACTTCAGATTTCTTTTGTAGCAAAATTAGTGTGTCAGGTTTTGGATGATAATCAGGAGCCATTAATAAGATCACTTTTATTTAGGAATACAATTTTAGGTACATGTGATTGAAAACATGACTGCATTGTCAGAATTTTCCCTATGGGCCTCCATCATGATGCTATTGTTCTCCAGTTTTCCTCTGGTGTGTTGACTTCTAAACAAAAGCCTTTTCCCCATGTGAGCAGATAGACCTTCAAAATTTCTCTTGGTGGGTGGCTGAAAATATGTCTTTTAAGCAATAAATCTAACTATCCGTCAAATATGTATTTAAAGGTTTTTGGTTTTATTTGAAGCCATATCTATGCTGTTCCTTTCCTTCGGTTCAGTAGTTACACAGCAAGGTCAAAAGTAGGGAAAATCATCAGAAAAAAAGAAACAAATCTGTTTGAAGCCTGTAAGCTTTTAAAGTTTTGTGTGTTAGCTTCATGACTGTTAATAAATCATTTAGGACTCCCATTCTACTTTATATAGGCAGCCAGGGAGATTTTCTCCCAAGTCTGAATTAATGTAAGGTTTTTAATCATTAAAACTGATTCATATGTGTTATTGTATATAGATTACTAAAAGCACAAAAATTATGTTGATGCTTGTAATATGGGTACCTATTGAACTGAATTGTATTCAAAAGAATGGTGTTCAAAAGAAACATAAAATTATATAAAAAAAATAAATTAAAATCTACCACAGGAAGGTCAGGACCTGATAAGAACAGGTACTTAAGTAATTTCCTTCTTTTTTCAATTTAAAATCAAAGTACTCTATATATAGTATTGTACTAAGTAAGTAAACGTGATTGGATAATTAAAATAATTTTTACAGTTCTTTGCTTTTATTTCAAGGATGGTTATCTCTTTAGAGTAATCTCTCTAAGTGACTGTGTGCATTTTACAGCTGACATTTCCCCCTATTGTTATATCTTTCACATAACAAGAATAATTTGTCTTTAATGATTCCCTGAATCATTCCTCAGACAAGGAGTGCTGGATTGGCCCAGCATTGTCACCTCTTACAGCACAGCCAATTTAATGGCAGCGAGAGCAGCTGCTGCTGAGAGTAGCAGGATGCAGGAGGTAAGAGATTACCTCTTTGCCTATGGCTGGGGAGTGAGGACAGCACTCACCATCCTGCCTCTACAAGCAAAACCTCCCAAAAATCTTCAGGGGCACTCCCTGGTGTCCTCTCCAGCCATTTTCCCCAACCACTAAGAGGCTACAGCATGGTGAGCTGGAAGAAAGAGAACTGCTTCTTTCAGCATTCTGACGGAAGTCTTCGGAGAGGGTTGGCTGCACTGTGGAGTGAGATGAGAGGGGCTCAAGGATAGAAGCTGTACTGGAAAATTGGGAGAGATGAGAGGAAACGAAATCCCCAGTCCCGCCCTGTCTGCTATCATCTTATGGCCTCCCACAGCCCCGCTCAGCTACTCTTACTGATCTGGAACCCACTATTGTTGAGCAAGCCTACTCTCCCTTTGTCTCCCACTAGATCCCTGCCACACTTTCCTGCTTCCCTAGTTGATGCCACAAATTGAAAATGGTTTATAGGACTGAGAAGTCTTGGATGTGCTCTGTCACGTGTATTGGCCATTTTTTTCTGGCACAGATTCATGTCATACAGTAACTTTAAGTTATGCTTCAACTACAGTGAAAACGATAAATGTAGAGGAAGATGACAGTGTGTGTATACGCACACAAAAAATCATCAGTATATAAATGAGATATGTGTCTAGGAACAGTTTGATAAATACTGCCAAATTTTCAAGAGGTCAGGAAAATATTTTTGAAAGAGTTAATGGAATTCGGTTAATGTTACTTTCTTGAAAATATACCTGCTGTGGCCAGGCAAGACTCATTTGTTTTAATAGAAACATAATTGTTTTGGATCTAAAATTATCTTTACAGAGTGATATTATAGGAAAACATACAAGCTACGAAAAGGAAAAAATCTTCAGCTGAGCAATACCAGCTGAACAATGTACAAAACTTACTGAAAGTAAGTACTGAAGCAGGTAAAGAATAGGAAAATATCCACCAAATTATGTGGGAGGGGAAGTTACCTTCTCTTTCAAAATTAATTTTGTGCTCTCCACTATGTATCTGTATTAGTGCATTGGCAAAATTATTGATGGCAAAATTTTATATTTTGTTTTAAATTCTGTGGAAAAGACTAGTTTTGATATAAAGAGACATTTGAGAAACTGAATACATAGGAGGGAAACTTAACTTCAGCAAATGGCTCTGCCTTTATAAACTCGACGTATCTTTGGAAGTAGTCAGCTCAAATATTATATATTGCAAATACGCATACGGTCCTTATATGCCAAGCTGTAATCTTGCACTTGAAATTTCAAGAGGATCTCAATAAAAGCCTTATTAAATTCAGGAATGTTGATTCACTGTGACCATTTCTTGGGGTTACCAATCTCTTGCAAACCAACGCTTGCTGACTTTCAGGGGTTTTAGAGGAGACGTAGTTAAATGTTTTGTTATTAAAGCTTTATCTTAGTCGTGTAAGGAGTATTGAGTCCTACCTTTCCCTGCATATTCTGAAACAGTCTCTGATTTTTGCAGACAATCTTGATCTGAAGCTGATCAAAATAAAAATTGCTCGCAAAATGTGTTGGCTGCCTTCTCAGGTCTTGATGATAAAATGTCATCTAACATGACATCATATGATTAAAAGAACTCCTTGGCACAAATGCTTATTTCAACGATATGGCTCTCAGGGAACAAGAAATGTACAAGAACAAACAAAGGAGTAATACTGAGATGACCAGCAGAAGGGACGACTTGTTATACAGTTTGCTCTAGCTTAGAAGAATACACAAGACAGCAGAAAACAAAGCAAATTACTAATTGTTTAATTATCTTAGTTAAATTACTTTGATGCTTAATGAACATTTGTTTTGTGTTGCGTTTTACGGAGTTTTAACACTTCACATTTCAATTCTGTGATGAGAGCTCCCCAAATAATGTACCATGCCATCTTCAGGATGCTAGTCCTTTTGTCCAGAGTCTCACATGTAAGCAGAAATGAATGCTTCTGGTTAAATAAAAAGTAGAAAATAATTCCTCTTTTTAGGCTAAAAAGCTGTTTTTAATTAGCAATGGAAGAAAGAGACGTAGGCTTTTTTTTTTCATTGAATTATACTCTACTTACTTCAAGATTATTTGTGAAAAAGAGTTGCAGTTCTGGAGTAGATAATGGTTACAAGAAGCGGCTAGTGACACTGAACTTTGAGTATGAGATTATAATCTGTAGATACATGCCCCTCCAGAAATGCAGCTGTTCTTTCTTATAGTATAGTAGATTTGGTTTTGTTACAGATCTCCCTGCTGTTGTATGCAGTTATAAAAAACAAGTGTCAGATCTTAAATTACTTCTCCACTTTAGATGCCTCTTGAGATTTAGAAGTCAGTTCTGAGAGATATTGAATACCCTCATTTTCAGATACAAACTAGTGCAAATGGTTGGAACACAACACTCGACAGGGTCGGGTTTTTATTATTGTGTATAATATTTAATGTGATACGTATAGAATGTAAATCAGGATGAAGTGATTGGGTAAACTAACCGAAAGAACAGTCTCATCATTATTATTGACTAGAACTACTGATTACTGAGGTGTTTGATCCACCCTGAAAGTTGAAATCATCACAGAATTTGTTGCTCAACTTCTATGTAGATTTTGTTCTTGGCATAATTTTTATGTGACAAGACTGAATGGTGAAAAAGCGCGTAAAAATTCACTGTGGGGCATAAGAAAGCTCGCCAAATAAGATACACAATAACTAGAAAGATTAAAGCCTTATAAAATATTTTGTGTCAGCTTGACACATTTCTTAAAACTACTTACACATCTTTGACAATCCAAACAGTAGGCTGTAATAACCAGAAAAAAAGAACAATAAAGAGAAGCAAGAGGAGTATATGTTTTTGCTAAATTCTGATTTTTAATCTTGAATGTAGTGGGATTAAAATGTCCCCTGTCCTAAATTTTCCTTTAAAATGCTCTTGAAATTATATAAACACACTTACAAATTTTGTTGTCACAAAATAACTTGGTATTTCTTGCTCCATGTTGTAAATCATTTTTACCATCCAAAAATATGTCGAAGTATTACAAAGCCATCATTCAAGTCAATTAACATCCTCATCTCACAGCCTCAGAGGCATTGTTCTTTATGTAACATGACTTTAAGTATTCTTTTCCCTTCCTAGGCTGAACTTTCAGATGGATTTTGAAAAAATCTCCTGTGAAAGTGATGAAGTTGAAATACCATTCAAACAGAAATATTCCTAATGATCCAGTACTGAGATGATGGCCCAAGAGATATGTTTTTCTGCCATTGCTGCAGCTAAGTCTCCTGTAAGAGTTTTCCACATGGTAGTAAAATGTCTTTATAAATGATACCATGTCCACAACATCCAGAAGCCAGTTCTAGCCAATGTGAAGAACATTTCAATGTACATTTGATTTATATTCGTATGGAAAGCTTTTAATTGCCTAATGTAAAATTCCTGTACAACCAACTGATTTATTTCCATATCCAGTGGATAGTGTCACCTTTATACAGAGGCCACCCATGTCCAAAAGTCTCTGAGAAATTATGTCCTCTCTTCCCATTGTGTTCACGTCTGAGACAAATATACTTTCAGTAGGGAATTCTTTTTCAAGTCAAGATCATATAAATGCAGAGGTTGTTCAACCTGGAGAAGAGAAGGCTCCAGGGAAACCTTAGAGCCCCTTCCAGTCCCTAAAGGGGTCCAGGAAAGCTGGAGAGGGACTCTTGACCATGGAGTGGAGCCATAGGATGAGGGGGAATGTTTTTAAACTGAAAGAGGGGAGATTTAGATGAGATATTAGGAAGAAATTCTTTGCCCTGAGGGTGGTGAGACACTGGCCCAGGTTGTCCAGAGTTGTGGCTGCCCCATCCCTAGAGGTGTTCAAGGCCAGACTGGACGGGGCTTTGAGCAACCAGGTCTAGTGGGAGGTGTTCTTGCCCATGGCAGGGGATTGGAACGAGATGATCTTTAAGGTCCCTTCCAAACCAAACCATTCTATGATTCTGTGATTCCATGATAACAATGTTAGCCAGTAGACACTATGGTTGGCTATGGTGGTTCCTATAGGTATAGTTGTAACCTCATTGTTTAGATAAATAACAGAACACACATCTTGGCTTAATAAGGCCATGTGGTTCCTAGGTGAAGTTTAAGAAAATAAGAAAGAGGACCTACTATTTCTTGAAAGTTCCGATTTAAAAAAAAAAGGCAACCAACTTTCAGTTTTTCTTTTTTTTCCTAATTAGAAGACAGGAGTTTTCCTGTCACGGCAGATGCTTTACAGATGGACAAAGCTCCTGTTTTTCTTTTCTTATAACCAAATGCCACCAATGTATTTGTTAAGATATGAATAATTATGCTAATGTAAAGAGTAGGCAGGTGCAGAAAACTATATAAAACTTCCAAATCATTACTTTTATAGCATTTTAAACACTTTTGTTTGAGATTTCTGAATAACACCTGCTGTAGGCAAAAAAATTAATTTGTTCTTGCTCATCTAAGAGAAACATTTTCAATGGGAACAGTGGTTTAACTCCCTTCTCCAGCACTAATAAACCAGTAATAAAAACTATGGGAAGGTTGCTTCTTTATGGAGTTTCAGAATGGGAGCTGCAGTTCATTTGCACTGAAAGGACAGATGCAGCCAAGCAGCAGGCACTTTGCCTGGAAGGATGGCATGGGTTGGCTACCTGGAATCTCTTCCTTGGCACAAGAGGCTGTTGAATTACTACCTCAAGAGAGAGGAGATTACCCAAGCAGGTTTTTTTTCCCTTCTGGCCTTGGACTCTGAGGTTTGCATAGCCTGTCAGCTAGTAAATCACATTGCATGGATTGAGTGGATTTATTTTCTAATTTTCATATCATTCAGCATCTGCATCACATGTTATATGTGATGATTACCAAACTTTCCTCCCCAGTTAATTGTTGCTGCAAGCAACATTCATCTAAGCCAAAGATTCTATAAATTTAGGAACATTGCGCCATTAGCATTCGCTGAAATTTTACTGATAATTTTTTAGGATTACTTTATTGGTGCCAAGAGCTATGCAAGGGTAGAATTCTAGCTGTGATTTACAGTATGTAATAAAACATTTCCTAACAACTGAAATGAAAAAGCACTTCTGTTTGTAGCCCAATATATAGTATGAAGCTCCTATCAAGAATATGGTTTACAGGAGCCAATGATCTGAAGCATTTGCTTGCTTGTGATAATTAGCTCAAACCAAATTCTGTGTTTAAATGTAGCCCTCAGCAGTGGCAAAGGAATATCCTCTAGGTTGGTTTTGGGTGTTTGTGTTTTTCCCAACAAACAGTAATGCTATCTTGATACTGCTTGCCTTTTCTTTAGATTAATTGCAATCAATGTTCCTCGGACCAGTTCTGGTATGTTCTGGTGAGTGGGGAACAGGAGCTGACCCCTTTTTACTGGCAGCTAGTAACACTGAACCCCCATGCGTTAGGCATTTGGATTCAAGTTTGGAGAGTTTGCACAGGTTAAGAATTAGGAAGAAATGAGCATGCTTTCTGTTTATTCTGTCAATAATAAATAGAAGAGAAATTACAAATTTGTAAATTTAGAATTGAATAAATAAATGAATTGTTAATGTAATAGATAATATAATAAGGGAGAAAGTCAGTTTCCTCTGACAATGCAAGGAACCTTAGGAACTGAGGCACCGGGTGCCTTAGGGGCAGCTCAGCATGCTGTAGGACTGTGCTGCTGCGAGGCGGCAGAAGACATCTCGTTGATCAATTCAGTTTGACATTGTTAGTCGTGTCCTGTTTTCTGTTCTAACCTGAGAGAAGACAGAAGCCCAATTAGATACTTTTATCCTGCTTTGATATCAGGATGACTTAATGAAGGCTTTTGGGGCATTTCTGCCATATTTTCTTGCAGCCTTCAGATTTGTGAAGCTAGTAAGTGAAACACAAAGCAAAATTCTGTGATGAAATCAGTGTTCCCTTTTTGGTCACAACCACTATTGACTGGAGCTCGGTAGTCTGCGTGAATGTAGAAGATAGCCCTGTAAAGCAACTCTTCTCCTTTACTTGCCATTACAAAGTCTCTGGAGAAAACAATGAGTACTGGGCTTCAATATACAGAAGAAACAGTGGGTTTGATCCCTGAGTATCTTTTCAAGATGGTGAAAAAAGGAAATAAATCACAATTCTTAAGTCTTTCTAGGAGCTTATTCCTTCAGTAAAAACTGATTCCTACTTGGTTATTTTTCAGCACAGAATTACCAGTCAGTTAGTTGGTCAGCTGACCTGGTTAGAATGACATTTGTTATGTTTATGATTTCTTTTTTTACATTCTGACATTAGTTGTTTGTTTTACAATATATGTCCTGGTAATGTGTGTAGTCAGTCCCTAGAAAATGAACAGCTAGGGATTTCACATTTATAACAAACATATTATCTATAGTGGCAGCTGAAATACATGAACTTTTTACAAACCATTGTAATACAAAACAAATAAAAGATGCATAAAATTAGCTTATAATAATATATTCATAGCTTTGTGAATTGCGCTACTTGAGGTTTGGGATTACTTTGTTTTCCTTTAATTTACATACTGACAAAATTTTTAAAAGCATTAGTTAACATCTGTCCTTCAGTTTTCATACTCTTTTGTTTCTCCTTTCAAATCCTTTCCTTGCTTTTTACCATTTTATGAACATTAACTCTGCTATATCAAAATTGACATCTGAGAACAGTAATACTGTGTCCTTCTGTAGCCGCATCCTTCCTGAATTTAAACTGCATTTCGAACTAACTGAACGTTACAGTTGCAGTCTGTGATAGAGGTAAGGACCATATACCGGAATGTGTTTAAAAGTCACCCAAGGAAGCGGCAGTAATGAGAGAACTTTGAAAGTGGTCTTGAAATTTCAGGGGATGAAACTGTGCAGTGCATTAAGGATAAATAATTGTGATTAGCCACCTCAGTAAACAGTCCTATCTATCCATCATACTAAAAAATTTTGATGTTTCAACGTAGGTTAGTTGGTTGTTGCTTTCGTTACAATTTAGTCTGTGAAACCTAAGGAAGAATTGGTGCTGCATTTTTTTGGTTGTTGTTGAACAAGTGGTATGAAGGAAAATTTTCCAGAGAATGCAATAACTGAAATGTTCTTTTGCAACACTGTGGGCTAAAACACTCCCTGTTTGCCATGCCAGTATGATTGTATTTTGAAATAACTTTCACAGTGAGACATACGTGAGCCCTTATGTTAGCCTCATGCCAACACCGGTGAGCTGTATGGTAAACAGTCATTTCACTCTGCTCCTTATCTATTGCCATTCAAATAACAAAGAACAAAATGAGCAGAAAGCCGTAGAAGTTCTGTAGCAGGTCAGCATTTTTGGCAGCTATATTTTCCAGTGTTCTGTGATATATTTTTCCTGTATCTTCATAAGGTCTGCATATTTTACATAGCATTTGTTCTTTCATTCTAATTATGTGGCAAGTTTATTCACCCATTTGATCTTCCTCTCTGTATTCATCTTTTAAAATAACTTGTCTGTATTTTACAGGTTTGGTTTACTTTTTCTTTCCTTGAGATTTGAAAAAGCAGAGTTGATCCCAGGATATGTTTCAGATAATCAGTTAAGCCACTTAGTAAATTTCCCACATGATTTCCAGGTAATATCACCTCCAAAATATTTTTCCTTCCAATTTCTTTAGTGTCATATGTTGGTAGGGAACAAATTTTTCTTTGGCAAGGATCTCCAAAATCTATGAAAGAATGCTGATTTTTTTTCTGGTTATGGTGGTATTCTTTTATGTAAGATGGAATTTTATTACAGGTTGTGTAGAAAGTAGAGACTGAGACATTTTGTTTTATCCTAGGAAATAAGAGGGCTGTAAACGAAGCCATTTTTAATGTTAATTATACTTATGCCTTGGATTCTTTAAGAGTGGAAAAAAAAACCCCTACATATTACTGGGTTTGCTACTGTGTAATTCTCAGATGTGATTTACACATATCAAACTACAGAATATGTCAGGTTAGTCGAAGTTATTAGTGTGCATATTAGGCTTTACTTGGCTTTTCTCTGCGTAAGAATCTTTACATGTAGGAGACTTATTGAAAGACAGATTGGAGTTACATCCACTCTGAAGAAATTTTGTGTGGTTATAATTCACTAAAGCAACCCTGAACACTATAGATTATCCTGTGCAGAGTGGGGACTCAGTGCTGGTATCTTCTGGGAGAGAAGAGAGTTTATTCTCATGTGTTACACTGTATTTCATTCGCTTTTCTCTGTTTTAAGTGTGAAGCTTCCACGGAATTGCATAGGATTTATTTCTTTGAGACTTCTAGATAAAAGCACCAACTTTAAAACAAACTCATGACTTTCACTGACATATGAGAAAGATCCAGCCTTTGTCCACTACCACTAATGTTCTTAAATAAAAAGTGTGATTATAGTTACTATATAATGCTAAAACATTTCATAAAAAGAAAAAAAAAAACCAAACCAAACAAAACAAAATCATAATTCCTGCCTTCTCACGTTTCCTCTATTTTGTTGGTACTTGCTCTTTTACTGCCCTCCTGCCTTGAGTTCTTAACATTTCTGTTTAATGATCTTATTTATAGAATCCCCACTCTGGCAATGTGAAAACAGGTTTTAGTGATAAATTCTTTTTAAAGAGTATGTGTTCATTTAAATATGTAACCAGATGTTATTGGTATGCCTTCTTAAGTTAGCAGCCTTTGTTTTACTTCAGCCACTGGGGATACTATATTTCCCATCTCACTTTTACTCAATTCTATCAACTATTCACATTTTACAGCCAATACTTTAACTTCTTCCTGTGCTAAGTTTCTTGTATCCTTATGCATACAAATATTCCTCATAAGGCCTTGCTATAATCAAGATAAAAATTACTATTAATATATTAATATTCTAGTAACATAATTATTGCAGTAACTATTAATATAATTTTTTACTGTCTGTTCAGCATACTTAAACTGAAATAGTTGTAAGAAGTAAGTCCAGCTACAAGCATGTCAGCTGTACTAGCAGTCATACAGATTAATTCCTTTCCTCCTCTTCTGTTCTGCAGCTGGGTAGAGGGTAGTGGCCAGCTGAGGTTCTTTTCCACATAGCAGATGTAGCCAGCAACAAGAAAACGTGTTTCCATTAACTGATGCTCTTGCTGATCTTTCCTCTGTTTCTTACACTGAAGAAGTCAAGTTTGTGACTGTTGATATCACTTAAATACTAATGTGGGAAATGTAGGTATTGGAACTTTTGGGTGATCCACCTTGCCCTTGGATCCTCTCCTTGCTGTCCTTCACAACTCCGTTTCAAAGCAAATGCACCACTGTGTGTGTCTGCAGGGGCTGGGAACCTCTCTGACGCCTGCCTCGGAATTCTGAGAGCGCTGGTGTGAAGGAAGGCGCGCCTGTGTTCACCACGGACAGATTTGAATTATATATAGTTTTTGCCCTTTGGGAGGGGAAGGGCAGCTCATCTTTTACAAAAATATCTAAATGAGCATGGAAGAAGTGCAAACTTCTTTCAACCTGGGTAAAGGAAATACAATCTGCAGCATTTAGCAGAAATCTCATTCAAGAGAATTCAATAAAAGGTTAACTTCTAAATTCATTTCAACTCATGAACAAAAGCGAAAAGCCTTTTCTGTTAATCCCCTTACTGCAACATAGGTGCTTGCTGATAACCGGAGGAATTTTTGTCCAGATGTTACACAATATCCTGGAGTAAAGCAAGCTTTGAATCATTTTCTCTTCCCAGGTTGGACTGGTTTTATGGTTTTAGGAACAGCTTGAATATGTTTTGTAAAAGTGCAATAGCACCTGAAAAACTGTATCGTCATGATACAGAGGTTTTAAAAATATCCCAGTTGTTAATTTATCATAAAATATCATAACAACATTTTAATGTGCAATTTCCATGTTATGTTGGTTTTCAGAAAACTTTTCTTGTCCTTTTAGGAGACTTTTATAGATCTTGTAAGAGAATGGAGGCATCTGCCTTGAGCCCCTCAGTCTTATTTTCAGAGACTGAGAACAATTAAAATAATATTTCTTTTCAGTCATTTTAAACTGAAAGAGGGCAGATTTAGATTAGATATTAGGAAGGTATTCTTGACTGTGAGGGTGGTGAAACACTGGCCCAGGTTGCCCAGAGAAGCTGTGGAGGCCCCATCCCTGGAGGTGTTCAAAGCCAGGCTGGACGGGGCTTTGAGCAACCAGGTCTAATGGGAGGTGTCCTTGCCCATGGCAGGGGGGTTAGAACTGGATGATCTTTAACGTCCCTTCCAAACCAAACCATTCTATGACTCTATGATATAGTGAGTACAGAAATTAAGATTTTCAATTTGAAATACAAAGACTTATTAAAGATGAGGTGCTGTTTGGACATCAGTTGGAAGATATCTTCTGGTATAGCAAAAAAACCCCCAAACAAACAAAGGTGTTTTTTTGATAAAAACATCCTAAAAATATGCATCCTAAAAATGCTGAGGAGTAACAGAGGGAACATTCCAGAAGGGCTTACTGAAATATTTTTAACTATTGTTTTTACTGTAATAGGACTCAAATGTTTCTTTCAAGCACCAGTCTTCCCATATAATAAGAGATATAATATAGCTCTCATAAAATAAGAGCAGAGAAGAAATAGCTTCTCCTGCTTCCTTTTAGCACATGCTGTTTCCCTGCACGGGTCTTATCTTCCTTCGAGAAACACACAGCAAGCTGCACTGACATTTTGCAAAAATGGTCGGTTAAAAATTATTCTGGTTAGGTCTAATCACACTCTTAAAGGAATGCCAATGTGCTCTGTTTTTATAGAGTCTGTTATTCCAGAGCCCTTATACATCACAGCCACATTGGTATTTATTGCCTTATACCTTAGTGTAAATGGAGACATCTGGTAATATAATTGCAATTTTGAATTTTCTGTTCTCTTAAGTGCAACTTGCAGAGCGCATTCTGTAGTTATTTCTTTAAGTTAAATAAAGAGCAATTCATGGGGCCTGGAAATCTAGAATTCTCTGTGACATCTTCTGCTTTTGTCATCTAAGTTAGCTTTAACTCCACTTCACTGAAAATGGAAACATTTTGTCTAGAATTGTAATAGATCAGTGGCAAAAGTTATAAAATTTTGGCTTAATTTCCTATTTCTTGACCTGGAAGGAAAAACTCCTTTGATTGGAGTGATGAATCATGGACATCTTCATTAGATTTTGGAAACTTTCAGAATCAAGTAAGTTCAAATTTTTACAAGGTCTTGTATTTCAATCTTAAAAATAATACATTCCCATAAGGGAGACATCTGTTGAAATGCGTCATTTTCCAGAATGCAGAATTTCTCAGAGTTCTTAAGTTGATAACGTGTGGTAAATTCCTCTATGTATAATATATGAATCAGGGTATGATCCCGAAGTTCGTAGGAGGTTTCCTGAAGTTGAAGGTTAATGCAAAGTGGGAACAAGCACCTAATTGTTTTGCTGAGCTTTTTTAATTGCTAAAGTTTTGAATAAAACATAGCATAAAGATCCAAACCACACAGTTGAGTGATCCATTCAGTACTGTTGGGGCAAAGAAATTATATTACTAAGGATTAAATATTAATCAATACAGCATATCATAAATTGTTATATTTAAACATTTAATGTAACAGCTTTACAATACAGAGAAAAATCAACTGGAAACTTCCTTTTTAAAAGTATGCAGCTGAAAATACCAAACCCAAATCCCCCAGCGTTAGTGGAAATGCTAGGGAACGTCTGCCAAAAGGGGGACCTTTGCTGAGCACACACTGTTCAGCTCACAGCAGGGCCTCTTATTTATACTAGTGAAGTGGCATGGCTGTTTGCTTGAAAATGCAAGCTCTTTAATGTATTATAATTTGGAATATGAAATACCAACTATTAGTGTAGTCCTACCGTGATTAACTCTAATCAACCATACCAAAGGAGTCATAGAATGTAGAAATACAGTATTCCTTGCACATGAAGTATGGCTGGGCAGGAACAAGAATGGTGGATGTTGATCTGACTACACAAAACCTTTCAAAAATGTAGTCTTTCTTAAAGAAACAAGGCACAAGAGTCCTACTGCTCTCAGCTGCATCATTTCTGGTCCAGAACAGTTGCCTTGAAAAACGGCAACTGTTGATCCACTTTCAAAATCATGAAAGTCGGCGTTGACAAAAGAAGCTGAAGTAGTGCACAACTCTCCTGCTAAAAAAATAAATATAAACCCATGTCATGGTACCCTAGTCTTTATTTCTCAGCAAATGCATCCTTACCACAAAGATGGCGTGGTTTGCAAGAGGTGAGAATCAGGATGATATTCCACTTGTGTGAAGAAAATAGAGGAACTCTGCTAGCTTTTCCTGAAATAACATAAAACATCTATCTCTTACTGGATGCATCCTTAATATCAAGAAATGAAAAATGGTAAAAACGTCTACCTTTTGTCTCAAATTTGTTTCTACTTTACTAGTAATCATATTGTCCTTTTTGGTGTGGAACCTCAATACTGTGTATTCTTTGTCCGTGAACATTGGACCTAAAAGAATGACGGAAATACATAGTAAAGTTTAAAAATCTATTTATACTACATAAAAAGTAACAAAATTTCAAAATCTTGAATATGGATAATGTAAAAAATAGATTGACTACAGGTGCTTTACTGTACTCTAGCAGTAAACTACAGACTAAACTCTTAACTCAGTAAATTCAGTGGATTAACTCAGTAAACTAGCAGTAAACTTTAGGATATTCTAAGTACAAACTCTGTTCCAAGAAACATAATAGCCTGCTTCAAGTTTTTTCCTTCTGACCACAGTTTACTATTGTGTAAGACATTACAGACTACTTGTATGAAAATGAAGTTCAGAGAAAATTTATATAAACATATATGGGTGTTAAATTTAATGTTATTTATCATTTAATGTTTATATTTATTGAGCTTAGATAACCTTCATTAGCAGTACTTGAAATAGGTAAGTAAGAAGAAATGTAGAAAGGGTCAAGGTACTTAGTGTTTCTAGCCACAAATTGACTGTGGTAGAGCCCTGACTGCACCAGGAGGCCATAATGACCCTGCCCAGCCTCACCTGGGGCCCCAGCCACATGCTGCCCACTTAAGCTCAGCCCTAGGCTGTCACTCTCCTCCCTGAGCTGCGTTGGAAGAGAAGTAGTCTCTGACTCAGTCCAGAACCTTGTTGTTCCTGACCTCTGGTTTGACTTCTTGACTTGACCTCAGACCTGCCTTGTCACCCTGGAGGTGCCTCATGACCTGGGCTCTGGGCAGACTCTGTCTGCTCCCTCTCTGGCCAGCTTACTCACACTGGGATGAACTTTGGGTGGTGAGGCTCCCTGCTCTGCCAGGTGTGTTATCACTCCGAGTCCCACAGATAGCTGCCAGCCATCGCTGCTCCCTGGTAGCCTGTCACTGAGATTGGAGTCATCTCAAAACTCGTAACCTACATGAAATAATCACTGTTGTCCCTCCCACATGAATGGGAACCTTCTCTTAGGATAAAAGGCTAGTGTTCACAGAATCACAGAAGGACTGATGTTGAAAGGGGCCTTAGGAGGTCATCTTGTCCAAATCCCCTGCACAAGCAGGCCACCTAGACCATGTTGCTCAGGACCATGTCCATGTGGCTTTGGAATAGCTCCAAGGATGGAGAATCTATACCTTCTCTGGGCAACCTGTTCCCATGCTTAGTAAAAACTGACTCACTCACTTTATTCATGCATTTAAAAAAATTTTTGTTTTACTTTAAATCCAGATATTGTTGTGTTTAGAGCTTTGATGCCATGGTTACAGCTGCTTATTGACTTCCATGTTGATATTTCGAAGATTGTTAGGTATAATTGTAAGAATGTCAATTAGTCATTGGTATTATCATGTTTGAACATAGAGCAATTAGATAGTATTAAAATAACTTAACATTTCAGAACACTTGTAAGGTGACCAGCAAATTACTAATTTGTAATGCTTATGTGTCATGGTTTGCTGTAATTTTTTAGTGTTCTGTGTAAAGTAAATATGTTTTGGATCAGGTATTTATTTTTTAATCAAAAATTGTCTGGTAGGCACTATCAAAATAAAGCCAGTATTTTAGGATTCTTTATTCTGAAGCAAGGTAATGAAGTTGTAGTTCTTACCTTTTAATGTATGCAAATGTATGTTTAGGGGCAAAAAAAGACAGATTACATGGAACACCACAAAAACCAAGGTTGGAGGTTTTTTTCTTCCAGCATTACTTCCAACAGGTGCCTAATAGTTTCCAGGGTTGAAATTTTGAAACAGGAGAGAAGTGTGAAATACCATCACAAAGAATTCCACCAGGGTGGTACGGTAGCTATGGGACTGAACACGCAGCTGAGATAATTATTCATCTATTCTAGAATATCAGGTTTGTATTTTTATTTTGGTTCTAGAGAATTTAGTATTATGTGGTCATTCTGTCCATACCTGTAGGTTCTTTGTCTTTCCACCGTCATCCTAACCAATGACATATGAACCCTTGGGCCAGGTTCAAGTACCTTAAAAATCAGTAGGATTTTTGAGCTTCCCTTGAAGAATATTTTGTATTAGTAAAAGAAAAGTAGGGTCATCCAACCAAAAGAATGTAAATTGCTCTTTGTAGAATCACTTATTCCTGCTAAAGAAACACTTTAGAAACGTGTAAGTACAAACAAAATTAAGTGCAAGTAGGCAGTTGAATTTCTGTCATTTGTGCTACTGCTCCTGTTGTCCATTAGGCAGCATAACTTGCATCAAAATTCAGCCTCCCAGAAGGGGTTTGTTCAGAGATCACTAATTTGAAGACTACTATAGCTGGTAGTTGAAGAATCTTTTCCCTTTTGAAAAAATACTCTTCGAATTTGAAAAACAGTCTTAAAGTCATATGACTTTCATTTGTTGGAAGATTTTATTCTGGTAAGGTAACAATTTCTCTTAGAGACATACACACTTTAAATTTTATCCACTAACAGCTACATTAATGAGGTTAAAAGCAGTGTGCGCGCTGCTTTTTTGGTAAAAACTGTAGGTAGCACAGAACAGATTTTTGAGCTGTGAAATGGAGAATGTTAAGTGTGTTTAGACAGGATGAGACAGGTAGTGGTTAGTGAGCAGGAAGGAAACATATATAGCTGATTTCTGAAACTCAGGAGTGTCGGAGCTTGGCTTTTAGGATTTTTTTCTTTCATTCTTTCTCATACACTTTGCTAGTGCATGGAGAAGGTTTCATTGCAAAACTACCTCAGACGCTAAGATTTTTCCATTTTAGTAGCAGTGAGACTAGCTTTTATAGTTTGCTTATGTATAAGAACTGAGAGTAAAAGAGTGTTTAGCTTGGCTGTTTGGCTTTCCCTGTATCAATACAAGTTTTCTTTGGTTACGGTCCATTGGTTCCACCCCTGCATTCAACTTTGAGTTCTCTGTCTATTCTGTGCTTTAGTCTGCTGCTTCTTCAGATTAAAAGATGTTACTCAGTGTGATTAAAAAATAAATTAAAAAAAGGTAGTTATGTCACTATTTGAATTATATTTTCCTGAGGGCACTGAAGGGTGATAACTTATAATATTCAAATTCTGCTTAATTTTTAATGTGTTGATGTGATAGCATGTGACTATGTACGTACTACTGTTCATTACAATGAAAGAAATGAACACAATTTTCCACCCTCGCTGTTTTCCATGAAACAGTGTCAAAAAGCATACAAGAAAACACAGGAGATGGAGCAAAGGAAGACCTAATAGCAGAAATAAAACAAAGTAATTAACCTCCTGGACATACAGAAATTACTTTTTAGTAGTTATTCTTATTGATCCTACAAAAACAACTACATCTGAGAAGAAACTGATAACCAGAAATACTTGGGCTTTTTCCCCTTTTCTTTTTTTTCATAAGAATGACTTACCTCAGCTGTGATATCATGTGGATTGCTTTTAGTTTTAAAAAGCTGGCTGATGGTTGACTCATGCCCTAATATAAAAAACTGTTGAAGGAATTTGAGGCACAATGACTTCGGTTAGGAATAGAGTTTCGGTGCCTAGTTTTAAACAAATCCCTCAATATTCTCTCCAGTTTCCTGAATTGGGATGATTTTGCCCTCCAATGTGTTTACTTGTTTTGTATGAACCCTGTTGTTAGAGCTAAGTGGAAAAATGCATACTCTGTCTCCAGAAATATTACAGTATTTCAGCATTTATCCTAAATTTTATGAAATGTTGGAGTTACAATATTTTTATCAATGAAAAGAGTTAAAAGTCATTTGGAAGATCTTAGATTTGTTGAACTGATAAACATACTTCATTAAAAATAAGTCTTGTTGTCTGACACTATTGTAACTCGGGTTATTTCATGTCATTACTATTTTTACTTTATTATTTTGCAAAACGTAACTATTTGTGAAAAAATGAAGGATGGTTTCAGTTTTAATTTAGAGAGAGCTGCCATGACCCTTCTTTGACAAAAGGCAGACCTGTAAACAGTCAAGATGATTATTTCATTCTTGCAAATCAGCAGTACCGGACTCTTTGAGCACCTAACCTTTGCGACATGCCTGGGAACGCTCATGTCGCCGTATGGTGCCATTTTATATCATCAGCTCCGAGCAGGTTGAAACAGTGTCCAGCTGTTTAATTTACGATACTTGAATAATTTAGAAGAAATTTCAAGCAGTTCTAGAGTTCTAGGTGGTTTTTGATCAACAGTGCCTTAGAATTTGAGCCTTTTTGGTGGAAAATTGTCTGAATTCAATTCTTGTACTGTAGACGGTTGTGGTCAAGAGTTTTGTCATCACAACAGTTCCTATCTTATTTATAATGGTATTTTTAAACAATATTTCTTCTAGGTACTATTATAGCTGATGGTCTGGTATTGATCAGTGATTGACATTTACTTATAGCCATATACTCACAGATTCAATACTACTTTATAAACATAAATAACAGTGTTTATGTTTGTGCAGCCAAGTATTTAAAGATACAGTGCAGTGACCTGATGAAAAAGCCACATCAGGGATCACCCTGAAGGGATGTAAATTGGTTAGTGGATAAGCTGAGATGCTGCTGAGGGGGCACTCCAAAATTCTGCACTTCAAATAAAAATGGAAACCCATCAAAACAGATGCTGTTAAAATACTACAAAGTACAGCCAAATTGTTCTTCATTGTGTTCTTAAATGGGGTATTGCAAGTCCTAAACTTGCTGAGATTAGGAGCAATAGTAAAAAACACAGAGCAGAATTTGTCCTTCTGGAGTCACCACTTCATCTAACAGCAGGGCTTTCTCTTCAGATTCCTCTGCTATCACTTGTTTTTAGATACATTAATTGATGACAGCTCCTGGAGCCCAAATTATATTGTCTTTTGTTCTTCTCCCAGCGCATCTGTGATGCTGTAGAGACTTTGACGTAAGTTTATAATACCATGGTGGTTATGTTTTCACAGTCTGGCCACGAACAGTGTCAAAAGGTGGCAATCTGTTGGTAGTGCAGTATAATTTTTAGTCATTTGGGCTACCAGGTCTTTGCCCTGGCTGTGCGCTTGCTAGACTTGCTCCGGCGAGTACTGCGTGCTCACTTTCACACAGCGCTTGTTGCCTCTTGCATGAAGTCAGGCCACTCGTCACACCTGTGACTGAAGCTGGAAATCTTTCTGCCCTTCCCTTGTTAACTGGGAGTCACGTGAATTGTCTGTACGCTGACTTTACCTTTTCTCCATTGTGCATTATTTTTATAGAGTTCTTTGTCCATATGAATATTTCTTTTGAATCGGCGCTGCTGCTGTTCCCAGCTTTGCTGTGCTCGCTCTACGGGTGCTCTTGAAAATGAGGCTTAAACTGCAACAGAACAGCTTTTCCTAAATGTCAGCCTGGTAATATCTGCTGTAGTGTAGCTTCGATAGGATCAAAGGATTGTTGACGCTTAAGCTGCATTCTGAAATCGGTAACTGCATTTATTTATAAATTTCTGATTGCTTTGTCAAGGATTTGTTCTGAGGCTTGTAGTCGTCTTGTGTTTTGTTATACATCTCAGTTATGAGATAGTCTCTTAAGAACACCCAGTATCCAAAAGATGACTTAATTGATTATTTTTTGTTGTTGTTGTAAATAATTCTCTACCTTTTTTAGATTGTGAATGAAACTTATTTTTTTATTTTTATGCCACTTGGGTGTTTATAATATGGTTTTGTCATTATCCTGCTCTGCTCACGTTTATGTAAAAGCAAGAGCCTTACTATCTGCTGTTGTCAGTGACCAGGAACTGTTTTGACAATTTTACCTTTCTTTCCCTGGTATTTACTCAGGACAGATCCAGTGTAGTGAGCTAGTTAAACCTCTTTCATTTGTTCTAGTGGGCTAGAGTTTAAAGTCAGTTATAATTTTTTTTGTAATTCCTCTCTTGTGGTTGGTTGTGTTTTAATGTATATGACAGTATTTTATGGTACAGCATGGCTCAGCGCCGGTCAGAGCTGTGGAATCAGAGATCTGCACTTTTCCTAACGTCATTATGTTGTGTAGCTCACGGTTCTTCCTCAACAAAGAAAAGGTTTGAGTTTTGTTATTTTTCTACAGAATATTCACATCTAACTGAAGTATGGGTTTCTCATTTCGAAGCTGTGTAAACTGCAATATACGCACCTCTAGCTACATTTTCTTTTATTTGCAATCCCATGATGAGTTTAGTGCCAAAAGAAGTGAGTTGTGTAAGATCCAGCCATGTTCCTCTATCAGGTACTCCATGAAGAAGAAAAGAAGAAAATTGAACGCCTGTTGGGGAGAGGGGGTGTGGAAATACTGGAACCATTTTAATCCTAATTGCTTCCTAGCAGCACTAGCACATCTATAATGATAGATCTAACACAATTGGATACAACAACAATAAAACAAGTAATTCCAATCATATAAAGCTGGCAATAGTTTTGAGGTCATTTTCTGCAAGTTGATCAATAAGAAGTTCACATCATATAATCCACATTGAATTTATTCCTGTAATACATCTTAACTTCGAGTGAAGCAGTGGTTAATTGCTAATCCATATTCATTGAACAGAACAAATGAGGACAGCAAGAGTAGATACTTCATGTACCATCACATCAAATGTGTAACTTCTGAGCTCAGTTTTTCATCCAGATCACTTGTGTTTGTCTGTCTCCTGTCCCCACGACTTCAGAAAGTCTTTAGAGATTATCACAGAATTTGACTGCCTACAGTTAGTGCTTTTATTGACACTGCCTAGTATTTGCCCAGACGTTAATTAGACATTTGGAGTTGTATATATCTTCTGGACTGTAGTTATTGTTGATCATCAGAATGTGTTTGCATTTTAAAAGATTGATTGTATTTTAGTAATTACTTCTGCAGAGCACCCTTTTAAATGTGTATTTCTTTCATCTGTAACATATTAAACTTCCAATTGAAGCTCCTGGGTTGTTCTTGGCATAGCATACATTTCATTTTAAGGTTCACCTTTGAGCACAGCATGCTAGGTTTTTCATACAGTTTTTAGGGCTTAATCGAAAGCCCATTGAGGTTGACATTAAAAAAAAAAAGTCTCTGACTAGTCAGCTTTGGATATTATCCCTGCTTCTCTCCCTTATGGGTACTACTCACAGATTGATCCCAGCTGGGTATGGTTTTATCAAGTATTTGCCAAGTAGTTTATATATTTCAGCAAATAGATTACTCGCCATGTATAGGGATACATGAATCATTTTCTGAATTGTTTTTTGTTCACTATTGCTGTCACTTGATTTGTAACTGAAAGAAAATTATTTGAGTTCTCTACTTGATAATGATGTGAGCTTTTAATAGATGAGGAACAAGAAATTGAACTTAGTAAGCCATAAGCAAATAATGAATATTCTTATCCTTGTAGAAATATTTTTCCCCTGAAGAAAACACAGGTATTTAGATGAAGAACTGCATTCTCTAGAACTGATTAAAAAAAATAACTGATTTATATGAATTTATGTGCATTTCCAATACTGATTGTGTTTGCGATCCATGTCTTATACTATTCAGCTTCCATTTTACCAGTACTTCTTTTCATTAATAGAAATTGAATTAAATGGAATATTTTTAATGGAATTAAATCCATTAAACACATGTAATATTAATCCATTAAAATATATTTACAATAAAATATGACATAAACTAGTATTTATATTTAAAATTCAAGACTTGATTCCCAAAAACCTAGTACGAAAAGAGACTTCTTACTTAGACAAAGAGATGAAGAGGATCTGATTTGTTATGGCCAGATAAATAAGAAAGAAAATGGAATGTTTTGGCTTGGGAATTAGCAGGGGCTTTAAGGATGAAATTTTTAAATTAAAACTCCCTTCTGAATTTAAAAGAGCAAACATCTTTCTGGTGGAAATGTTTCTCAGCTGGTCCCTCTTCTGATACTTTACCA
>VFFE01007257.1:3881640-3999960 GCA_008921705.1 Burhinus oedicnemus
TTTCTTTCTCTCTTTCTTTCTTTCTTTCTTTCTTTCTATGACAGAAAGTATCTAACATTTTTAATGATTACAGTATATTCGTATAGTCTGATTAAGGATTAGTATTTGCAACCACATACTGTCATCACAAGGGAAATTGCCATGTCCAAACTTGAATTTAGTATCTAATTTGATATGCAGTATAATTCTATAAATATGCTAGCACACGCCTAAATTGCAATTTTGTTTATGAATCACATGTAATATCTTCCCTAAGCTGGATAGAAAGCAAATCTGGAAACAAAAAATAACCAGACTTCATTTTACTATGCACTTGGACTAATGGAATGGGAAGTATAATGGCATAATATCTCATCCACATCTGTGACAAGGTACACATAAGTTGGCAAGTGCTAACAGGCTTGATGATAGCAGTGATCTTTGGGGGCAGAGTGGCCAGGTTCTACTGAAAAAGGAGTTCTGCAGAAGGCAATCTTGGCTCTGAAAGGCAGCAAAAGATCTTGGAGAAGTAAGAGGAGGCCCACAGACACTTTGTCAGGGAAGGTTTTAGAATGGAATTTGTAAAGTATTGATTTGATGCATTGAATATAAGAATCCCTTGTTTGCATAAGAACAGATTTAAGAAACTGGAAAATCCACAGTCCGTGCCTGTTTGTAGTAGCACATAGATTGCATGGCCTACAAGTCTTAGTGCTCACTGAATGCAGCAGAAGCATATACTTTTTATTACAAAGTTATCCCGTATGTTTCATTTGAAATACTGGTTCTGAGTAAATTTTCCATGAGTCACTTGGATTGCAATTAGGGTGGCTACATTCCTTTTTTACATTTCTTGTCATACAAATTTTTTAATGATTCATTAGCTGTAGGAGGTTTTCTCAAGTTTCAAGACTAGATGGCTGCCTAAGCATGTGCTATCGTTCAGCCGATAAGCAGTACCACAGAAGAAACCACAGAAATCAAACTACATGGTTAAAACAGTTCCTGTGTCTTCAAATCTGTAAAAAGGTTAATGACTGTGTAATAATACAGTGTTCTGACTAGGCTTTGGTTGGCATAACTTGAATTTAGCAGATGGGAAGACCTTGCATCCATCTTTCATTGGAACGGTGAGGTTTTTGCTCACGTTGTGCGCTTTGCCTCGAGACTATGCACATAAATATTCTGTGAACATAAAATCTGTATTGGCTAGGGATGGAGTGTTGGATAGAACAGTATTTCCTTTTTCAAGTGTCAGTGTATATATAGTGGATATAAGTGTTTAGCATCGTTATCAAGTGTAATCACTGTATAACAAAAGTTTTAACTTCTGTTTATTACAATTCCCTCCTTCTTGGGGCATATGAACCCTGCCAATATTTAAAATTATGTAGCCTGTGTCGAAAAATTGGTTTTAAATGAATGGTACTTTTAATACTTAACAATTTAAAATTTATTTTACTTTCTTTTGACAAGCATTCAGGAATTCCCTGAAGCAGATAAAATAATACAAAGTCTAGTTTATAAAGCTCAATACAAAAGCTGAGGGTTTTTTAGACTTCCGCCCTTCTGTGAAGCAAATTATTGCTAACTTCAAAAATTATAACCTAGACTTTTCAAAATTCCAGTGAATTTTGACTTGATTGTGTTTGGTTTTGAGCAAAGAGTTAGAAACACGTTTTATGATTTGAAAATACAACAAATATGTTGCTAACTTTAAGTAGAAGTAATTTTGAGGGCAGGAGACTGATGATCTGCAGGATTCATAATAAGATGCATCTCTTTTTCACTTCTCCTTTTCTTGTTTGAAAAGGACACTGAATTTACACTTCCACTGTAGTGCATGAAATGAGACTCTTACACCAAGTTATTCATTCAAATATTCCTTGTTTTTTAATGACTATCCATACTGTTAGAAGATACTGAGCATATAAACACAGAAAATGGAAATGACAAGTGAAATTACTGAGCACTAAAAATGTCAGTATGAGGCAGTTTGCTGTTAACTTACTCAGAATACACGACACATATATTGCCTTATCAGATTTGTTCTGCTCTGCGCAAGCTATGAACTTTACCACAGGAAACAATGCAATGTAAATTAATTCTTACGGAAACGGTAAAGAGAATAGAATGTATTACAAAACTTATCCGTATTTCTGTAAAACTACTATCTAGTGTGACTGTAATTGACAGAATAATATTTTGTTATAGTCGATTGAAAGGTTTGTCATATATCTTCTGAGTGACTATATTTGAGAAAATACTGTTATTAGATTAGATGCTTTTATTACCACTATTAGTAGGATTCCCTTGAAAACTATCTGTAGCACACACTTTTCTTGACATTTCTCTGGGGATTTAGTTTTCATATTACACTGCATTTTACACAAAATAAGCAAAACTTTGAACTTTGAAATTTCAAACCCTGCCACGTCCTCTTGTCCTTTTCTTCTTGCATTGAGACGCAACACGTGGTTTCAGTTTAGCTGAGTGATGTGCTTTGATGTCAGGCTCTGCCCTTGAGAAATTCCGGTAGCTTTGCTTCAGAATCTAGCCTGTGCTATATGCTCCAGGGAACAGTGAAAACCACCATAGTTGTGCTTTTATAATACCTTTCATGATGTGATAATCTTAAGAATATGGTGGTAAAGGTCCACGTGTTTGGCCTTGCCCTTTTGTGCATTCATCAGTTCCAGAATTACATTTTTTTCCTTTCCCGGTAGCTTCCTGTTTGTTTCTACTGTGTTCTTTCAAACTAAAGATAAAAATTGATTACTGGGCGTATCAGACTTTGTTTATACGTACCAAACTAGAATACATTCTCAGCTCTTGTCTTTCTCAGAAGACACTTTTATAATGGCATTAAACCCAGCACACACAACAAAGCGTGTGACCTGCATGTAAATTATCCAATATGAATTAAGAATACAATCAACACTTCGGCAGCTCTGCAAATTAAAAAGTGTAAACTGTCTTCAGACCTTGGCAAAACATTTGTAATGCATTGGGCCCTTGACTTCACTTTCAGACATTTCTACATTAAAAGAGGTTGCATTTTTATTTGTAGATACTCAGTGGAGCACAGTGAGATGATGAACTAAAATTCTGCTAAGGAAAAAAAAAGGGTTTAATGGGTTACTAAATATTTACGATGAGCTTTGAAAACAAGTGTTTGCCTGATTAATTCTGTGGGTAGGAACAAGTACTTCAGTAATTTTTGGTCTGAACCTGCATCTCTGGTGAATGCAACTAAAAACAATAGGCAAAATGGTGTTATAACTGGTGTAAAGAGCAGTTTTTATGCGTTATGGGTGTCCGCTTGAAAAGAAAAGTCTTTCTATCAGGTCTGCATGTTAAGCAAAATAAGTTTTTAAGATTTTTCGTTTTGTCAAGAAAAAAAGCAGAGTGAATTAAGTGTGATCCATGACCTCTTCTTCTTACTCCAATATTTCTCTTTCCTTTTCAGTGGGCCAACTGAATAAGCATGCATCTTTAATGGTAACTACAGTAGCTCTGTTAGCTTCAGTAACGTCTTTGAGTAATGTACTAATTCCTACAGCAGAGTAAGAAAGATATTCAGGGTTCAAAGCTTGTGAGAAAACCAACATCAGTCAGAAAAAAGGATGTTAAGATCTAATGTCAGATCCTGGAAATGTCTTCCTCAAAAGGCTTTTTGCTGATCTCCTGCTATCCCTGGGCAGTATATGCAGTACAGGATATATGAACAAGCTTTCCCAGTAGGTTTTATATTACAGTGACTATGGTTGGTTGAGGCGATTGCCTATGTTGTATTCTTTCCCTAGTCTGCCTTGTTTTATAATATTTGGATCTTACTGCAGAAGTACAGGACAATCGACGGGTTAGTCTTAGTCTTATACGGAAAACTGAGGACACTTGAATTGTTGATACACCAGAAAATATGAAATTGAGAATACGGCTGGCACACTTGTAACTGTGGTTACTTGGAGGTAAATATTTCTTCAGCTTATTTGGAACTATAATGCCCAATAAAAGCAACAGATTTCTAAAACATATTATCTTGATGTATTCGAAACAAAGGTCTTGGTGATTCTTCATGAGAAAAATTGTTTGCCAGATCTCATTCTAGGTATATGAAAGACTATGTACTACTAGCTGTATTATATCAAGATTTGAAATTTCAGCCCCTATCTTGCAGAGAGGATTTTTGTGGCATAACTAAGAAACTTTTTTTTTTTCTTCTACTGAAAACAATGATAAATGTGATGCTCTAGTAGAATATAATGGATTATAGGAATTATTAGTGTACAGAGAGCCCCAGATCTCATTTCCCACTGGCAGTGAGCCATAAGTTCTTTAGACCTGTTTCAAATGGAGAAACTCTACAATAGGGAATGCAGTTGTAAGCATGTGTACATTGTAATCAGCTGATAGAATGATGTACCTGAACGTGCCCATATATGCACCTACATCCTGACGTGTTCTTTTCAAAATTCTTTGTATGTTTTCAGGGAAATCAATTTTTCTTAGGAAAAAAACAAAACACAAAAAATGAGTCTAGGCATCAGTGGGAAAAGATTCTGCTACAGCAGCAAAGGCTAATCCTAAGCAATGTAGTTACTTACTGAAATAAATATTACATGTACCTAGGTGGCAGAAAGTGCATAAATTATGTCATCATTAACATGCACAGATTTTTAACATCTTCTCCTTAGTCTTTTAAGGGGAAAATATATACACTGGGCAGTTCTATGGGACCTTTTTTCATTATCAATTAAAGGCTGTCCTGAATGACCTTTCTGTGATAAAAGAACTTTCGCTCAGATTCTTGTGTTGTCCACCTTTTGATGAGTTAGTTTAATGCAAGCCAGTGTCTCTGTTTTTCTGTATTAGATATTAGCATGAAATTCTTTGTGACATACAATTTTCTTTGCGCTGAAGAATTTCATATACTTTTTATCTACTGTTTTCTAAACAGAAGGCTCATTTAATTAGAGCTTTTGAATCCTGCATGACCTTGCTTCACTCTTTCTAAATGTTTGACGTACTTTTTATAATAATCTTCAGAGTGTTCTTAATAGAACACTAATTCTGAGTAGTAATGTAATTTCCTTTGATTTATATTTGCTTCTTTCATTTACTGTAAATATTTTAGACAGTCATGCTTTTGTACACTGTAATGCTTTTGCTGCAGTTAAGATCTAAGTCAAGGGTCTTTGGTTGTTTCTCTACCAGCATAAGAAGTAGGACTCAAAGGAACTTCATTACATGATTTAGCAGATCTCCTCTTCCTCACTGCATGGTCAGCTATGCTCGCAGAATTCCTCCCAGGTGTTTGTACCTAGCCTGGACCAAGGGATGCATATCATCTCCTCAAGCTGTCTGCTCTAGTACTGCATTCAATACTAGAATATTGGAAACATTCTCTAGTACTTCATTATTAGAAATTTTATTCATTTAAAAAAAAAAAAAGGCGCCTTTCTTGCGGCAGCTTGTTTTTTGCATAAGCCATGAAGGAGCATGTACCCTTTCCTCTCTGCAGAAACATCTTCTGTTCATGAACACTGTCGGTATCCTCCATATCTTGGGTCACTTTTTGTTTGATACAGTCAAAACTACAATAAGAAGCTACAATAGTCATAAGCCTGCAAAATGGAAGGATTAATTCAGTCTTTCTAGCATATGATTGAAATCGATGTTTTATAAATAGTCCATTTCTTGGTTTGGATGCCCAGGATTTGTACTCATTAATTCCTTCCCCCTACCTGGTTTGTCTCAGCGATTTGTGCCGAGCTTTCTTAGCGTCTCCGAGCTGGCTGCTCCATCACCTTCCGCAGAGCCGCAGCCCACCCTCCCCGTGCCTCTGCCCGACCCCTGTTTTCTACAATCAGCAGATTTGCTTTCTCCTTGCGTGTTGTTTCTCTGGGGTCACTGATTAAATAAATCAAACAAAAGTGGTCTGGTATTGATCTTTATAGTATTTTCCCTCTGCTCTGAAGTGAATTCTTTTATAAGCGCTTGTCTTTAATAACCGAGCCAGTCCATTATCCACTCAAGCAGCTCAGCAGCGCCAATATTATCATCATTCTCCTTACACACAGTATTGTATCAGATTACTGAAAGATCAAGTGAAACATGTCTATGACTTTCTCTCACTTCGTGCTTTTGTCCTTGTTGCATGACCCAGAGAAAAGTCCCTTCTCAAACGAATCCTTGAAGTCACTGCTCTGTGGTTTCTTTGTGGGTTTGTTTTTAAATTCACAATAAGATAAACAGGCATTTGTTCCTTTTACTTTGCAGTGCTTACAGTTTTCTTTCTTCTGTTCCTTGCAAGCGATATTTTACTTAATGCAGAGAAAGAAAAATAAAAGGATTTGTGTACGTGTTCCTTGAAAGAGTCAGAATATCTGGGAAGGAGCAGCAGTTTCAGCGCATATCTCTTTTTTTTAGTATAATGGCTTAGAGGCAGTAGGTAGGAGAGAAAAGCTATTGATGTGGAATTCAGATTTGTGCTGCAAAGCTAAACTCACACCTTTTTCGGACGTAATTCTTCTGCCAGTAGGAAAAGGCATAGGAAACTTGTAGAAATTCTTATTTATGACTGTAGTAGACTTAGGCTTGCTCTTCGCAGTAACACTGGTAGTCTGTTATACTTATGTATGTGTAACAGATGTGTAACTGCAAAGCTGTAACTGTAGGCTATGCATCTGGGTGAAAACATTGTAGCTTAATATCTGATAAACTGCCCACTCAAATTAATTAATTCCTTAATCAGTCCAAGAGCATAATTAAGCCTGACATTTCCATAATAAAAGCAAGCAACTACTAAAACCAAGAGATGAAACAAAATGCTCTTCAGCTAGTACCGCTTCTATACGTGCACGGGTGTGGATAATGTTGCAAGGGAAAGTTTGCTTTTTGATTCACCTTAAAGTATAGTCTAAATTTCCAGGTGTTATTAATGACTAAAAAATATTCCAGTTTGAGATCTCTTGAAGAAGGCTGATTTTTAAGAAACGTTGTCCTTACTTTAAGGAGTATTTGTCCTTACTATCCAAAATCAAGCTCTTTTAAAACAACTTCAGTTTGAGTATAGAAAGCTGAGCACTGATCCTCACTAGTAGTCACCTGCTTAAATTGTGGTACATTTACTGGTAAATTTGCATGGGTGGAAAAAGGATTTGGCTTCAAACATATGTTGTAGGATACTATAATATACCCGGTGAACAGAATATTCTGATGATAACTTCTAACATATTTTTCTGTGATTGTTATATAGCTCTATAGTGAGCTGGATTACAGTGAACTAACTGGGAAATAAAAATTGTATGCCAGTATGTTAATGGTTGTTGAGCATTAATATTGCTAACACAATTTAACAGTACAAGTTTAGTTTATTAAAAGACTGAGGGTACTATAATATTGGCTAGAATAGTCTTAAATTATTTTCTATAGCCTGTCTTCTCTGTTCCTTTTCTTTCACTGCAATTGATTCTATGAAATGAAGACATTTTCTGCGTACTGTACCAAACCAAATCATATTACAGAAAGCAGAATGCAGTTAAATGAGAGTTAAATTACTCTCAAATGACAAAGAAATGTTCAGCTATAAAAAGTGCTGTGAGACTAATGCATTCTTCCAAGTCAGAATGCTGGAGGAAAAAAATATAAAAATAAAAATCTAGGCTTGTAAAATAGAAATGCAATTGTTATTTCCGGAGAGGTCGACTCTAGGAGAATCTGGGAGGAGGGCTCTAGCTGGCAGCATTTGGAGAAGTGAAGTTCTAATGGAAGCAATCAGAATAATTGAATAAACAAAGAGCTGCTGGTCAAACTTTTGAATTCATCATCTGCCATGTCCGGTAGCCTGGTGTTAGCCTGAGGCTGCGCTCCCAGGAGCCCCTCTCTCACAATGGCCTCTTTGGGAATGAGCTCTGTGCAGAATACTGAGTGACCTGTGCATGGTATCTGAGCAGGGTTTTGGAAAACTCTGGGGTTTTGACATGTTGCCAAAATCAAGTTTTATAATTGAGATCACAGATGGGAAATCATGAATCTCTGTAGTTTATAACTGCCAAATCTAAATGGCATTTCATGGGACTAGCAAAATACATTTGTTCAGTGACCCCGAAATTACCTTTAAGCCAAAGTGCAAAGCTTTGTTGGAAACATTCAGTTTTAAAAATCCTAATGTATAACATAAAATTTAAAATTTTTCTATAATATGAAGCATTAGGTGGCTTTCATTTGAACTGCTACCAGCTCTCGGATTCCCACTTGCATCTTCATTCTTCTCAGCACAAGTTTGCCATCTTAAGCGTCATAAAACAGGTCAGTATTAAGAAAAGACTTTGCGTATTGGAGATGCAGTGCTTTGCAGAATCTTCTTATTGCATTTCATGATAGCTGGAGGAAGTCCCAGGTCAGAAAGGGTGATTTGGAAGCAAGTGCAGAGATGTGTGAAAAAGCTGATAAATGGTTTGTCCCTGCCAGGCTTACTGGTAGGACAAAGGCTTCGCAGCAGCCATGGGAAGGCAAAGGCAGATTAGTGAGCAGGCGGACTACTGTGTTTGCCTTGGAAGAACTGATTCCTGCTGATGAAGTGTAAAAAGGGAGGTCAGGAGAATTACTGAAAGACAGAGGTTGATGAAAGCCTTGAGGACGGGAATCGAGCATGAATCTGGAGATCACACTCTTTCACATTTTCACATGGTTATTAATGAATCCACCAGAGAAGGAAATTTAAATCAAAGCAGCAAACAAGATGACTTGAGAACATCACCTGAGAAATTTTGGGGGGAGAAAGCATCAAAACTGAGTCAAAAACCAGCTGTATGGGGAGAGATAGGGATGAATCTGATGGTATAGCCTCAGGTATCAAACTTAAGTGATAATGAAAAGCAATGATAGTGGCAAAGTATGGGAGGGGAGAGGAGCCTTGGTTTGTTCTGGAATTCGCTTCTGCTCATGTTTTAAGTTGATGGAAAGATGTGCAAGAGCAGTATACAGTATATCTGTACAATATAACTGTAATTTTACATCTTTCTGTTAATGTATTAATGTTTATTTTTCTTATCAAAGCAATATGGATATTCTTTCCCTTGAAACCACTATAAACTTTAATAAGATTGATCTCTGATTAGCAAAATACAAGTCTCATAAATCAATAGTACAGGTCTAATCTAGCAGTTTTTCTTAACAATCAATAGGGTTACCATTTGATGTTTTATGAGCTGAAAGTCACATATTTTTTTTTAATCTTTTTAGGTTACAAAGTGGAAACAGTTACCCAGGAAAACAGTAGCTTTTATAGTAATCAGAAGTAAAAGGAATTAATTCTTTGGAGGAACATATTTCTTATCCCTAAAATAACTCCGTTTGAATTTCTCTCAAACCTTTGTCAACCTTTGATAGCTACTGTCAATCAACATCCATCATCTTGTGGCCAACCTAGCTGGCAAGCAGTTGTGCTTGCATCTGACACAGATGCTACCCACTTCTCTTTGGCTTATGCGAAAAGAATACATTAGGCATCTGCTACAACATTTGATTGATTTATCATGCAGTGTAAAACTGCTTTAAAAACATGCTGAAATCCTTGGTAATGTTCTAGGAAGTTAAACCTACATCCTCATTGTTCCTACTTTTCTGAATTAGTTGTTGAAAATAAAACAAACTGATTCAGAATATAAATTGTATATATATCCCGAAAAGGAATTATTTTATTATGTGTTTATTATTCATTATTAATTAATAAGGGTTTAAATAGTAACTGCATGGTGTAAGATGTGAAACAAGGTGTAGACACAGAACCATTTGGCTTTTGAGGCAGGATTATAAAAGATATGACCTACCCTATTAATTCTTTTTTAAGAGAGGATTCAGGATTTTCAGTCAATAGGAATTCTTTGGTGTTGGCTGGATAAGACAAACAGTTACTTCCTTTTATTTTAATCAGAAGAAAAAAGGAATGAATTCTTTAGAGAAGCACGTGCTTCTTATCTCAAGAAAAGCAGTGGCACAATCCCCTTCCGTCGAACATTAATGTAATCTTTCCAGATTCAGCGTTCATCAGCGTTGATGTAAATCACTGAAATGATGCAATTTACTTCAGTGTCAATTGCTGAGCAATTTGAGGTTCTGGGTGTTATTAGGTGTATGCTAATAGACACACAGTTTAAGTGAAGTCAAGTCATGCACTTTTACAAACCTCTGATTATACCCATGTTGAAATCCTATCTAGTACCCTAATATTTATGCATACATTGTATTCCTGACAAAGTGACAAGCGTTCCATAAATTCTGGAAAGTCTCAGTACCTAAACCCATGGGTTATATTTTTGGTGCAGTGAAAACTAAGCCACTGATTTCTTGCTAGGCCATTTCACTTACACTGTTAGGCTGGGGGGAAAAAAAAAAAAAAGAAGAGCAACATAGAAAGATATGTCCTAAATCAATAGCCTGAGTTTTCAGTAAGTAGTATCTGTTCACTTCGCGCTTCTGAAAATTAGACATGTAGAAAGCTAAATTAGGTGCAACATTATAATTTTTATACAGTTTTTACCTGTCAGTACACCAAATGAAAGGCATTAAAATACTTTATTTTTCCTGACTGATGAAAAACCAAGCAAATAAAAGAACCTTTTTTTTTTAATGATCTGTTAAAATGAATAATGAATCTGTTTTTCAAGGAGGTTGTTGGCATGGTTTTGTTTCTGCAAAGCAATTTGCTTTCCTACTATTTCTACTGTAAGTATTTCATCAATGATGTGCTATTAAAGCAATAGAAAATTTGGACGAGCATTAGTACTCTTCTCTAAGAAAATTATTCAGATGCTGATACTTTTGCCAAATGGCTGCTTCTGTGTTGATACTTTACAGGATTCACTGAAAATAACAGCAATTAACTTGTCCCTGAAACTATTTCCTATAAATATTTTCATATGCTTTTTTCTAACTAATCAGCAGTAAAACTACCCCTGGGGTTCTTTTGTCACCACAGATGGGATGCTAGGATTTGGTCTAGCCAAAGTAGCACAACCCTAACAATATTACGGTTTTCTAGCACTTACAGGAGAGCATGTAGATATCTGACTAGACCCACAGTAGTGTAGTAATGCATTATTTTTTTCCTGGATTTGGAGTGAGGATGTCTGCTACTGATCATTTTGGGGGGCCAACTCTGACCATCAACTTTTTTCCAATAAGGGATTTAAAAGATTTGTCTGGTGGTGAATTATTTTTTTAAGAGATTTCCGTTTAAGACCTTTGCCAGAATTCACTAGTAATAAGATTTTGATAAATAAAAGATGGTTAAGATAGTCTGAGTGTTTTTAAGTGCATAGGCCTGTGTTTCTCCAGTGATGTTAAATGAGAATATGTGTGATCACTCTTAACCACTATAAATATGTGGGTGACCTAGGAGTACATTTATAATCCAGCACATTGGCGGGAACCTGAAAGTCCAACCTGACAATTGGTCATGTTGAAGGAACAGTTGACGCTTGTGCAGAATTTCACACTGTTAGGGCACACAGATAGTGTGACACAGTACATAAATCAGAACCTTCAGATGACAGATTAGCCAGCTTTTACACCCGACTTTTGGTGATATATTTAATCTAAAAGACCTTTTTGATGTATTGGAAGACAGTGAGTGGTTGAGAATTTTAAGTGGAAGAAATGGAAGCCAAGACAGCTCCGTCATGTTGTGAAGAGGTGGTGGAACTGCAAGTGCTTTCTGTGGTGGAAGAAAAATAGGAGAGAAATATATTATGTAAAGGATGTGGCACATAAACTCTATTTCTTAGCTGCAGTCTGGTCTTTTGTACTGATGAATGTCATCTGTGCAATACTTGCTTTGCACTTTACAAATGCGTGTATCCTAGCCGCTTCTTTAATTGCCGCTGTCATGCTGCTCCTGGATCCGCACGGACTGCTTCTCTTTGGAGAAAGGGCCTATTTTCATCATCTGCTCTTAAAAGCCGTTACAGTCCCAGCAGATTGTGCCGATAGTAACTCCGTCTTTTGTCATTTGCCATTGAGAGAGACTCAAAGATCTTTCTCCACTTACACATTCCTCGTGGGTCATTATGGAATATAGGTGGCCTACGATCACTGAAACCAAAGATGTTATTTAGTGCAATCTCACTTAAACGGTTGTTATATTTCCTTCATTTCTCCTGTTGGCCAGTAATTAATTTCTGATGCAGCTCTTGGCACTATCAAGCTGCTTTTGGCTCACTAGTTTTCCTTGAACTTTATGCTGGTTTCAGATGTACAACTGCTTCCAAGTGTGTTTTGAAAATACTTTGCAAGGACCCTTTGCCATTGCAGCTCACTCCCCATCCGAGTTTTATGTAGCTGGAAGGCACTGGTGTTTTGGCAGGTGTGCTGAGCCATGAGGTGTGCCTGCGTATGTATTCGTGTCGCACGGCAGGGATCAGGCCTGTTGGACTGGGCCTGCTGGGTTCTATAAGGGATAGGAAGATACTTGTTTGATTTCTGTTACGTTTTATTGACTAGTGGTTGATGTGCACCAGAAGGGGGAAATGTGTGACTTAAATTGGTTTTGGAATGATTTTTCTCTTTATTTAAAGTGATAGCAAGGGTGCTTAGACGCAGAGTTTTTCTTTTCCTTATATAAATCTAGGGAAGTAAATACTTCCAGAGAGCACTTTACTAAGTGAAGAGTACTGAGATTGAAAACAAACAAAATCACAAACACACAAAACACACACACGTCCCCGATCCTGCCAGACTTCAGTGTTCTCTTTCAGTTTCAATCTACACCAAATGGTGAACCTTTAAGACCACATCCAAACCCAACAGCAAATAAATAGCTGGCCGCTGCTGCTGTCCTCCTGACGTTTCAAATCCTTCCTCTCCCAGAAGCGGGGACAGGCTGATACCTGAGGCTCCAGCAGCGAGCTCTACGAATGCTGCCAGAGTGCACCTGACAGAAATCCTTAAAAAAAAGAAAGAACCCTCACCAAATTACACTGCATGGAGTATACTGTTTGTTTGGCTGTTAAGCCAGCAAAAGGATATTCCTGACTGGGAGTCAGGGGAGGTGGAAATAGTGGAACAAAATAAATATGCTGTCTTTTATTGCTTTGTACTAGAGACTTTCTTTCTATAAGAGTGAATATTCATGAAATGTTCATGAATATTTGAAGGGATGGTTTCATATTATGTTTTAAGATCTCCTTAAAGTCATTTGTATCCTTCAAATAAATTGTAATGAAGACATTCACTTCAAATTAATTTAAGTAATATCTGACTGTGTGACTATATTACGGCTTTCTTTTGCAGAAATTTTAGGGAGCACAGTAAAATATTGTGATAGTACAATAAAGCATATTTAAAGCATATCTGGACAAAGACTTTTATACACTATTTGGCTTGCACACATCTGCATTAGCAACAGTAATGTGGTATTTTGTTATGTAAACTGTTATATATATGACATAGGTATGTGTAAACCCACTACATGTGTATATGCACACACTAGGAACAGGGAAGCTGATTCTACTATATTCTCTTACTTAGCGTTTGGTTTATGCATGTACAGTGTCATTTTAAGGGCTGCTACCATAAGCCCAAAATTTTGTATTTTTTATGTAATTCCTTCTTGTAGAATTCTTTCTTGTATCACAGTTTTTAAGGAGTACTGAGGAATAAAGACAACAGATCACGTTAGCCATCTTGTAGCCATTGAAAAGAAGTAATACATATAATTTTAGGCTACCTGGAGAACTGATGTAGTATCTTCTGTTGTGCGTACCCCAGTTAAATTGGTATACAAAACCCCCCAGAACACAGAAACCAATTGGCGCCCTTACAGAAATGGCTCCACGCACACCACTTCTGTCAAGGGATGTTATCACCATGTAGCAACGCATCAGAAGTGTTTTAAAAAAACCTCTAGTAATTTAATAAATTAATTGTCTATAAAATGAAAGTGTAATAGAAGTTGTGAGAAAAAGCAGGATTTTTTTATTAGAGTGTTTTTTTTATTAGAGTGTTTTTTTTATTAGGGATCAGAGACAAAACCCTGAGACCTATGTGAGCCAGATTCCCCTTTTCCCAGGTTGTAACGTAAGGCAGGCTGTTGGTCCACCTAAGGCATGGGTGTATGAAACACAGACAGATCAAGAGGGAGGTAAAGAGAGATTATGTTTATTTGATGAACAGGTGATTTTTAGCCAGGTTAAAAACATTTGTCTGACCTCTGTGCATATATCACTTTCATTTACAATTTTCTGGATAATAAAATGATAGAAATTTGCATCTAGTCTACAAGAAAAGCCATGAAACACTCTTGACAGAGCTGTTATAGCTATGACTGTTTCTGAACCCGTTTCCCCTTTTTTCAGGGACTGATATAACAAAGAGCTAAAAATTGTACTAAAAACTTTATTGAGCTATAATGGAATATAAAAAAGTACATGCAGAAAATTACTTATCATATTTAATAGGAGTGCCAGCAAGCACCACAGTATCATCGCAAATGTGAACAAAGGGCCTATGCTAAAATTTTTCTGACATGATAGTTGTCTGTGGGATGTGCAAATTATTATTTTTTTTTAAATTTCCGTTTGCAGTGTCTTAAACTTCATCCACATCCTCAAGGCTGAGGAAACTGCAGAAAAAGCTAACAAGTGCCTAAATTCCTTGTGCTTGAGGTATAATTTGGATTTAGACTTATATTCAGAATAAAGCTAATTGAGATTGCTATCCCTGAAACGTAGTCAGATCCAATATTAAAGGAAGATTATTTAGGAGTAAACACTAAGACAGTGTAGAGAAGGTTAAGGAAGTTAGGGCATGGAAAGCTGATTAGTTTCCTTCAATCCAGTCCCCAAATGAGCTCTTCAGCCTTGCAGATTGGCTGAGGAGGAAGAACGGGGTATGAAAGTACACTAGAAGAACTGGAAGAGGTAACAGTGTTATGAAGAGGTTCTCTAACACCCTGCCTGAGAACTGGACGAGGCTACTGCATTTCAAAAGCTTCTGGGATAATTACATTTTTGTGCTAGTATGCCATATTCAAGAAACTTTCAGAATTCAGCTGTTTACAAATGTACCCTAAGGTGGTTATTTTATCTATGGTTCTCCTAACTTCATGATTCTGTACTTCAAGAGGTAGCTTTTAATAGGTAAACACTGCCAGCAATCAATAAATGGGAAAGAGTAAACAAAAGCACTGAACGATAAAATTGCAAAGCTGTGTTCCAAAAGCATGTCAGGGAATACAATTAAACATTGGCAATTATCCTCCATCTAAGTTTATATTTTTTAAAAATACAGATTATCACTTGTAGGAATATCAAAAACTAAAGCCAGAATATACAGAGGTTCACATATGAGTGTGGAAGACAGTAATTTTCCTGTGTACAGCGCTATGCTCAATACCACTGCAGTAAAAGTTTTTTCAAAGGCTTTTCGTATTTCCAGTTACGAATTAATTTCTTTTTTCCTCCAAATGCAGACAAAGCAGTAGGACATGCATGCCTTAACAGCTGATGCTCCCTGACAATTCTTTTCCTTGACAAGGCTATCCTTGTGGTTCTTTAGCAGCAGAACACTTCCTGAGTTTGACTTTTGTCTTTGATTATGCAATTACAAAAGCTATTTTATCACCGAGCCTACGTCATACTAAGAGTGCTGTAGGAAGCTGCTGAGCTACTGAGCATCAGAGACCTGTCATTTTTGTGCATTTATTGAGTCATTGTAATCTGAGCATTTGGCATTATCCAGGGAAGGTATTAATGGTGCTAAAGCATTTTGAGCTCTGGCTGACCCAAAAATCTCAGAAGACATTGGGAAGGGAAAATGTAGGTTGGTCTTTGGTCTAAAGAATGAAGAATTTGCATGGAAGAAAAGCGTCTGATAATGTGTTAGTATTACTTGCCCGTTCAACAAATATTTATTTAAAAGATAGTTTCACACATTGTTAGTATGTTAATTGGTGTCAGTGGAGAAAACCAGACGCTTCCATGCAGTGGGTTTTGTGCCCCTTTTTAGGTCCTGTTCTTCATTTACCTTTATCTCTGGGGAGTCTTTTTGAACATTTGTATCTTCCTAACTTTCCTTTAGTACCAAGGGCGTTCAACAAATGATCTTGACTGTTTCAGTGCCGTTTAACTAAAATGTCTTTATTCCGTCTTTAGTTTTGGCAGTAGCATTATCAAGATGCTTGGTTGTCTCTGAAGTTGGCTGTAAGCAAAGTTAATGCTCTCTCAATTTATTGTTTCCTATTACTGTTGTATTTCCACCCTCTGTAAGATATGTTGCAGAATTATAAAATATCTCCTTTTTTATGCCTCTGTGGCTCAAGATGGTCCATTTGAATTTAGAATATATGTAATGTACACAGTTCAGGAAAAGAGTAGGTAAACCTTATCTTAATATACACTTATAATATGCTATATGAGAAGAAAAGATATTTGTAAATTCATCATTTCTGATTTTATAGACAAGTTAGAATATTGCCCTTCTATTGCTGTTAAAATCAGTCATAAAAAGCTATAATTTAAATGCAGTGCATATTATCCTCATTAAATATTTGAAAGACAACATGTATTTACTTTCTTGCTGTTCTGCTTAACAATGCTGATTTATAGGTCAATGTGAAGATTTCCAAGGACAAGGAGACTATAGTTGTATAAGCTATCTGTTTCAGGGCAGTTTTTCAAATAGATTCCGCCCCCCTCCCCGGAATATTTTTTTCTTACCTTGAAGTTGTAGTGCTTCTGCTAATCTGTCTCTTTTTGATTTGAAAGCCTCTGAGCCGTCCGACAGACAAGACAGTTCTGGGAGAATCAGACATTAGGGATTGGCAGCTCATTTCAGGATTCCAGAGTGTTCAGACAGAGTCCTTATTTACGAGGGCATTCAGTATGAAAAGTTAGTATCTCTTCAAAGCAGAAGTCAAGTATGTTTAGCTTGAAGCATGAAGTTAAACATACATGATCCTGAAGAGCAACCAGTATCTGGCAACAGAGGAATTGTGCCACTGAGAGGTATCTAAATAAATTATATTTTGTGATTGTTTCAATAAGAATCTTTAAAACAAAACAAACAAAACAACCAAAAAAGCCCAACCAAAAATACACACAGGAAAGAAAAAGAGGGAAAAAATCCCCAAACCAAAAGAACCCCACAACCCTCAAAACCAAAAAAACAACAGAAGGGCCCTAAAATAAAGAGGAAATCTGCAGAAACCCTTTGACGCCGCAACTGAGCAAGTATATGAGAGGAGGGTTTAAGAAAAATCTTCTGCAAATGGAAATGCAGATCTGGTTGAGCACATTAAGATGATACAAGTTTTACCCACCATAGTTTAAAAGCTGGGAATTAGGAGGGCTCTGATGGAATTATTTCAGCGAAGCAGTTAATAAGAAATTAAATATTTCAGACACATGCAGTCTGTGAGAGAGCTGCTGGGTCATCGGGCCCACCAAAGAGTGAAGGGAGCACTTAAGGTGAATAAGGTTTATGCTGAAAAGCTAAGTGATTTGTAATTCCTTTCAAAAAACGTAAATTAAAATGTCAGAGGAGGTACTTGAAAAACATTTAACAGAAATAGAAGAGGTCCAGAGAAGGGTGACAATATAATTATAGACCTGGTATGACTTCATAAGAGGATAGATTTGGAACAATTGGGACCCTGTTTGTGGAGCAGAGAGGAGTGAAACGGGATGTAAGAAGCAGGAAAATAATGAATTAAAAAAAGTTGGTTTTATTCCTTTTATAACTGAGTATGTACTCTTTCACAAAAGCATAAAAATAGCCTGGGGAACTCACTGCCACAAGCTGTAGAATATTGGATGGTTTCTATTTTGGGCGTACTATCTAATGTTGGTCTTTGCAGTAGGTAGAGTCCAAGAGTTGTAGAAATGTCAGTGCATGAAACATAATGCAGCAACACATTAAGCAGAATAATGATGAAATTTATTTTAAAAGTAGCTTATTTTATTACAGAATTTCTAGAAATTTCCCTGAAGTACCTACTAGAAACCTAGATAGAGGAACAGATTAGAAGCAGTATTAGTTCTAACCAATGTGCAAGTTCCCTATGGGAATCCATAATTCAACATACAAGAAGCTGGCAATTTTGTTTCAGTTCAGAAAATCACCTTAAGTGTATATATATGTGTAGTTTGCTAATATGTTTTTGTAAACTGGCTTTCAACATTTTATTATGTATTTCTTTTTGTCTATGATGCAGTTCTGCACCAAACAACAAAATGAAATCCATTCTTTTACTTTAGCTTTTTGTATACGTACTATATTGCATATACATTTATATATATGCATTATTAAAGAAGAAAACGGTTGTCATCTGCATGACTGAATCTTTAGTATTCTTCTGCTGTTGGTTTCCCGTGCATTACTGGTTTGTAGCCAAGTTTTGCTAACTCATTTTTGCATTCCATTAAAGTGTGCATTCTAAAGGCCAATGCTTTCCCCTCCTATGGAGTACTAGTTAAAATGGATGCAGAAACAACTAAACTTAATGACTTGTATGAAAAGTCACTCCTTGGGAACTTGCAGGGATGTGAAATACAGTATACAGAACCAGTGTGACTCTGTGCACAGTCTGAGGTGGAGAGGAGAAAATACTAATGCCTTAATGTTTTTACCTTCTTCACAAGTAATGAAACTATTGCTGTGAATTTACCTTGTGGAATTCAAAATATCTTGGAGGCATCTGGTTAGAATTTTTCCATAAATAGGCCTTTTTCCAATCTGGTTTGTGCTCTATAAGCATTTTAGCATCCTGCTGCAAACACATGTTGACAGTGCAATTAAAGGAGATTATTTATTTTTCCTTACAGCAAATCACCTGTTGTCTGTATCCAATATGCTTCCTGAATCTAGGTTTTAGGAAAAAATTGTATATGGAATAAAATAAAGATGGGAAAATTCAAGAATAGGTAAGGAGCCAGTTTGGTTAAATGAATTAAGTAACCTAGTCTATCTCTGAATTTTAATACAGTTAACTTACAATAATTTTGATCCTCTTCAGTTCTGCATCCCATGGAGAGACTGATTAACCGAAACCTTATTTATCTCCGGGTATTGGGGTTTTTTACTTTTTGCGTGTTATTTACAAGAGTTATTGTCTTAAGATTGAGCGCTGGATTGTTTTATGATGTAAATGTGCAAATACAGCAGTTTAGTTCTGAGCTGGGGACATGGTTCACTTAATTCCTTGCAGAGAGAGACATACTTTAGAATAAACCCTTTAGACATTCACTTAAGCAAGCACAATATTACTAACAGCTTACCCATCCAACATAGAATTGGTTAAAACATGGAAAACAAATTTTAATATGAAAACAGAAAAAGCCAGTAAAACTGAAAGCTGAAGTTACATACTATGTCTAGTCTACATGAAAAAGGTGAAGTCCCTTGGATGACTGTACTTCTAAATGTACTTCTAAACTGTTCTGGGTAAGGCCTTATAATGATTTGTTCTTTGGAATAAACTAGCATGGACACAATTATGTAGAAGTGTATTTTCTTGATACTGATGGTGTTCTACTTCCTCAAAGACGTGAAGCAGGAATTATTGATATAAATAATATTGTTAAATAATTCATCATCCTTAAAGGGTTACTTGCTAGAGATAGGGAATAGAGAAATTTATAGCTTGTTTTTTCTACCTTTTTGTATTTAGAATAAAATCAGACTTGCACCTAAAGCCTTGTGGCTTCTGGTATGATGAGGGCTTTTCATCTAACATCTATATTTCGGCTGCTATGTGCACTTTGTACAGCTGGCTGAGGATTTAGGCAGGGGATTCCATTTGTATATATCAGCAGTTTCATATAAAAGCCACCAACTTTTCCATCAGATATTTCTGCCAAACTTTGTGTTCAATGGCTACTATCCACGTTCTTCTGTTTCAAATTTAGTGCTAACTCTAGCAGAGCATAAAATAGATTTGAAGACAATGAAAAGTGTACTGCTTTATTTCCCTAAGGTATATGCTGTATATAGCTTCAGCTAAAACTAGTTTTATAAGGAGAGATAAACAAAAAGTTAATCTTCAAATGCAACTATTTATGTTTTTGTTCAATTATTTTTCTCAGTATTGATTTCCTGCATTTTGATAGGCGTCCTCCATATATATATCAGGGCCATTGTGTTTTTAATGGAAGAATAAAATAAAAAGGCAACATCAGGTCCAGTGTGTATAAATGATCTCTTTGTTAAAATAATTCCTGGGTTAACAATTCTGTGTCCCTTATTTTAGATTTCAAAACTTGCGGTATCAAGTGGCACCCTTAGGTTGTTATAGCTTTTCATAAACTCCGCCGTAAGCACCCAGTCTAGAAAATATCTACTTGCTTGTACACATTTAGCTCTAAATATTGTCAGGTTATAATACTTGGGTGTAAGCAGGCATGTGCACATGATAAGGGACACAACTGGCAATTCACGACACTTTAATCTAATTGAACTATGCACATACAGAGGTACTTGTACCCTTGACACCTCCCATGTATCCAAGTATGCCTCAAGTGATCCTCAATGGTTTATTGATTAGGTATCATTCTTTCCTTTCTCTGTTTCTTTCAAATCCCATATTTTCCTATAGCTTCCTGGGCAATATACACACAGTCAAAATCCCAAGACAGATCCTCTCTTCTGGCAGGATCCTGATTCTGGAATCAGTGGAAGACTCCAAGATATGTTCTGCAAATAGTCATGGTGAACATCAAAGTTCTCCATCCTGCAGTACACCTGTCCTCCTACTCTTTCATATTCAAATGTAAGGATGTAGCTGAAAATTAAAGTGACACTTTATAAATTTACCATGCACTAAATTTTATCTCGTTTTATGCAATAGAATTTTGTCTTGTTCCTTTCCAAAATATTCAGATGAGTACCTTTTTTCCCACCAGAGCTTTGATACCAGTTATGAATAGAAAAAATATCTCTCATGCTGCAGAAATATCATGGTTTACATTTAATCAGACAGAATAGAAAACAGACCTTTCTAGGTATATCGATGATGTACTTCACAAGTTGTCTTATTTCAGAAGTGGGAGGTGGGAGGAACAAGTCCATCTGTACCTCTGGAAAAGGTATGAATTTCACCCAGCTCATGGACTACTACTGTGAGTTCTTGACCTTATTGATACGTGTAAATATGCCATTGTTCACCCATAGTTTGCTTTAGGACAACCAGAAATGGCTTGCTGCTTAGATGTATATTCTACCAAGAAGAAAGTGCAGCTGTTTTATGGACCTTGTGAAGAGTTGAAGTGGTGGACAAGGCTCCGTATAGCGTGGAGAAATCGTGCTTTTGAACATCAGGCCTTTCTTCCTTTAAATTGCTCCACTTACTACTAAAACTTTTTTAAACGTACATACTTCCTCCAGCTTATTTCATATCCATTTTATAAAACAGTTGTAACCTAATAGAAGTAGTAACACAGTTTTGATTAAACTTGTTAAACTTCTTGCTTCAGGCTTGTGTATCTGCATTTCCATATCATTGGCTTAAGAAAAGGTGCTCTCACTTGGCTTCAGCTTGATCATCTCCTGAAATGAATGAATAGCTCAAACAGCACAGAAATAAAGGACTCCTCAGTGACCATTGGACAAATACCCCTTTACTAGCTCTATAGTGGAACTCTTCCCTCATATTCAAAATATAAATGTACACATATAAATGTATGAACTTCTTTCCTCTTACTAACATCCTTGAGATAGCCTAACTCTACTTGCTCAAATGCTTTTTCTAAATTAAATGAAAATCCCCAAAGCATTCACCATGTTTCGTGCCACATTAAACCAGTGAAATAATCTTTAAACACAATGCTGTTGTGCATAAAAGGCTATATCTGAATTTTTTTTATTTTTTTTTGAGGGGGTCAGAATCCATCTTTATTATGGGTGACAAATCTGGGGAAGGAAATTTTCAATGTCCTCAACTACTTCTTTGCTTTCCTAAATATAAAACTTTTCAGTCTTCAAATAGAAAACTCACAAAACAGATAACTTGATTTCTGTATGATCCTGGAACACTTAATTTTTGCCATTGGGCAAACGAAATAACATAGGTGTAGGCATATTCTGCTTTAGGGACAGTCTGCAATGTGTACAAGATTGCAGCTGACAGCTGCCCTTAGATCTGAGAATTTTCTTTACAAAGCCAGTATCGTCTTTGGTTTATGACTGACTGCAGCTCAACTTATAATGTGTAGATTTGTATTTTTTTTTCTTTTTCTTTTCAGATAAAATGTAAGTTCAGCCAACTTGCCTTCCAGGTCAGTTCATTCTCTTCCTTTTCTTCAAGCTAAATAGCACTTACTAATTCCTCTTAACTAAACTATTACATTTTCCAAATCAGTGCCAGTCCTTACTTGCTTCTTTGTCTCATGTATTTTGTACATTTTTAATCACACATAATGCGCAAAGAAGGTTCATGTTCTTAAACTGCACTTACATATCTTTCTTCTTCCATGGATTAGAAAACATAGCTCAAAGTGTCACAGGGGTTTTTCCCCACTTCGCGCTCTGATTCTGAGATCATTTCATGGCCCACAGTGGAAGAATGGTTGACACTGGCTTCACAACATTATGAATTCTTTTGATGGTCCTCTTCTTGTGTCCCAGTCCCCTCACAATCTGAGGGAAAGAAAACCCTGAAGTGGAAGGGATGGGAGCTAAGGAGTGCCAACATCATGGAATGTTTTTTCTTTCTCTTGCTGCCCCTCTGCCTAAGTTTGGGACTCCTAAAAGGAGAACCTCAAGGGCAGATATCTCATTTCTTCTTACTGAAAGGATGCATATAAAGATACTCAAATCAAGACTATCCTTGTTCTGGAAGCCTTAGCAGTACTCATAAAAAGAGGCACAAAGGACAATGATCAGATACTACTTCAGGAAGCATTTCAATCTCTGAAAATTAATATATTTCTCTGAAGGAAACCCAGACAACATCGATTCTTTAAAATTATCTGTTTCCTGAGAAATAAAAATTGAAACACCCCTTCTCGTGAATGAGTTGTTCTTCAATACTCTGGAATCCTAAATGCTTTGTGGCTTATTTGAAAGCAACTTCTTTTATATGTCACTTACAGATTTGTACTTAAAATTTATGCAGGACTAGTGAAAATGTACTTCTTTCTACCAGGCTGTAGTCTGACTATGTTTCTTCTGGGTTTTGTATTTATTGCACTACTGTTTTCTTTTGTGATTTGATAATAAACAAGAGGGCAGAACAAATGCTAGCTAGTCAAAATGTTTTTTCTGTCTTGTAGTTCTGAGAATCTGATTTCAACTTTGTAATTAATATTTCTCCAGATAATTAAGCCACGAGGCTACTTGGCCTTGGTTTTCACTTAAGTACTTTACATGAGCAACTGTTTGACCAAGAAAGTTATTAAGACCATGCTAAGTTGTTTTTGTGTTTTAGGTTTGGACTTTTTGTCTGTCTAATGAATCCTTCAGCGGTCTATTAGAACACCCTCACATTGCTCCAGCACCAGATATTTTTTGGACGTTACTTATTTTCTTGCCATACATTTTTCTTATTTTATTACCTGATTCTTCTTTTTATCTCTTGTAAATCTCTGCTTCTTTTACTTGATGGGATCTTTTTGCGGCTACTTCTTCTCTTGGCTTAAGATAGCTAGTATATAGCCTATTCTTTCTTGGTTTGAGTAGTTTTAGAACTTAACTTTTGTCAGGTAGTATTGCTGGTTTTCTACACTACTGTAATTTTAGAGATCAGGTAGGTTTTTTTCTTCCTCACACGATATTTATGATCATCTAGCTTGAAATTATTGGAGTCTTTATTTGTAAGAACTTTTCCCAGTTTTATTTAATCCAGTGCACAAGGCATTCTTGTGACCACACCCATTATTAAAAAGTCAGGCCTCCCTGATTTCTAAATGTTCTGCCTTCCCTAAAACCACATGATAAGAAAGGAGACAACAAAGGGCATAATTCAAGAGAGCTCAAAGGGAACGTGGCATGATCTGAATTAGCTGATCACTTCCAGTTTAGATAAAGCAACCTACTTCCTGGAAGTCACGGCATATTCAGTCTGCTTCCCCTTTATTACTAAATTAATGCACTGATCTCAAAAACTGGACAGTAATTCCTTGACGCAATCCGGCCTAAACAATCTAGTTTCCTGTGAATTCTCTTTAGCTCTTTCTCTTTGCTTTCACTTGAGTTTCACCTCAATTACCAGCTGGTGTTCAAGCACTGTTGAGGTTGTCATCGGTTTGATCTTCTTTGAAGTATCCTAGATATGGACTGTGAACCATGCTGTGGTCCTTACTCTATAAATGCAGTACAAAATAAAACTTTAAGACCCAAAGAATGAAAGGAGGATTACGCGTTTTGTATGGTAGATGGGAAACTAAGTATAGCAGCAACCTTAGTGAGGACACTGCATTCATTAAGGCAGCAACTAAAAATAGTTTTTTAAAAGGCATGAGCTTTTCACATTGATGTGAGGGATGTCTGTTTTCAAAGAAAGAAAATCCCAGTGTGTTGAATTAATTTCTCACTCATGCTGAGAGTGGGAGGTCTGCACAAGGTAAGCAGCAGAAGAAACAAAATGTTTGAGAAATACACCGCAGTGTGGAGCCTGAAACTGGTTCATGCAACAGTATAGGATACTGCCATATTCATTCAGGGTAAGATGCTACCACAAGCTCTAACAGGTTGTGTCTGAAAGTGTTCCAGGGAGATCAAGAACAGGTAACCCAACTGAGGTACCAACTGGTCTGCACTTTGCCCAGGTTCTGTGGAATCATGGATAGAGCTTAAGTTGGCAGCACCTACAGAACTGAAGCCTTTGGGAAATCTGACAGCTGTTATAATAATTCCTTTATCTAGTAGTTAAAAGTCTCTCTGGAGAAAAATTGTAGTTAGTGGTCCCTTGATGTCCAAAGGAATGGGTAGGATTTAGGATTTAGTGTCAGGCAGAATATGTGACACCGGTTTGTTTATCTACCCTGAAATTGGGCAATGTCAAATACTTGTTAAAGCTTTATTTAAGTGTACCATCTTGTGGATGCTATGTATATATAGCTTTAGTCTCTGCTTAATTAAAAAGGAAGGATAGCTTTGTTTGGCAGGACAGTACATGCACTGTATTTTCCTGCTTAAAATGATGAAAAAAGAGCGACGTGTGTGTGTTCTAGTTAACTGATAGGCTAACTAGAACACAAAATGAAAACCAGAATGAACTAAAGGAAAAAGCACAGATTTTATTTAGCTTTTACTTTTAATATTTCTTGATAGATCTTTCAATGATATAGAAGTGCGATAAAAGCCATTAAATTAATCAAGGAAATATAATCAGCAAATATAAATTTGATAAATCAACTAAGTATTCTAAATATATATATTATGTGGTAAACATTGTTAAATGAAAAGATATTTCTGTTTTAATTGAAGTGCAGTTATTTCAACATCTAGCAGACTACTAATTTGGGGACATGAATAACCTCAACATAACAGAATATATTGCCACATTCTTCAGCTGCTCCAGTTTCCACATCGTCTGTTTTGCAGTCAAAGCAGTGACCTTGTTGCTAGGAGAATTCATGGTACATGGCGAAAATGGTGAGAGCCATAGATGATTTACTCTGATTCTAAGCCTACTCAAATCAAAGGAGATTTTCCTCTTTACTTCAGTGAATTTAGGACCCACTAGAATTTTAAGAATCCTAGTGATATTTCTTCAGTACATGTGATGCTTTTGAGTCTTGTTATCTATGAGAACGCGTTTCTGAACTTGAGCTAAATTCTACCTGTAGCTGCGTTTGCATGCTTCCATTAGACTGATGAGTCATGAAAATCTGAGGCAATACGTTAATAAAAATAAGATGCTTTCTTTAACAGAATGCATATGGAAGCCTTAATATCTAAAGACATACAAAGACAAAATATTGTCCCAAAGAATGAAAAACAATATCCCTTAATGTTCAATTAGGATTATACATTTAATGAAATTGAAAAGGGAAAAATCAGTAACAGGCAAGTGTTCTAAAATTACTTTGATTCTGGTTAAATATATATGATGTAGTTCTCTAGAGATGCCACTAAGCTGAGACAGATTCACATCTTTGCCACTTGGGGAACAGCTACAAAGCTGACTAACTGGGTCAGTGAACGCGGCTTATGGAAAGTGACTGCAACAGATGCTGTGTTTCTAAGGCTGGTATGTAGATAGCTATGGTAGTTAATGACTTAATTCTCTCAATCTAAAGTGCAGGTCTCCAAAGTATTTTTAATCAGATGAACTTCTTCATCTTAGTATTCTTAACAAAGAAATGGAGGAGAGAGAGAAGTTGTGGGACTTGATGCAATGGACAGACAGGTACAGGAGAAAGAAATGACTCCTCCCAGGAGGCCTTTGCACTGACTTCTGTGGTCCTCTTTTACAATCCCTGTAGCACATTCCTCAGACCTCTTCTAGATAGAAATCTTCAGTACAGCCTATCTTGGCTTTCCAATGCACGAACTGTGGTCTTTTCTCATCAATCATTACTTAAACTATATTGGTTGACAATTAAAAATATAATGTATCCAAGTACAGTTTACGTCAGTTAAAATTATTTAAACCAGCAACTTCTAAGGGCTAGAATTATATTGAAGTTGCTGTTTATGTCGTATTCTGCTGTACAGAGGAAATGGTATTACCTACAGTGTAAGTCATTGTGAGCAAAGCCAGAAAACAAGGCTGTAAGCTAGCAGTATATGTCAAAGGTGTTGTAATTTACCACTGAAGAAGGTTAGAGACAGTCTTTCCATCTAATAACGTGTACTTATTCTTCACGCTTACTGATCAGGTTTCTTTGTATGAGCCACTTTAACTTCTTTTGGTGAATAAAAGATTTCTTAACATATAAAGGTTGAGAATTGTCTTCTAGATCCCAATGCTAACACTAGTGTGCTTGTCCGAAATACTGAGTATTATCATTGCATTTTTTTAATTTCTAGAAATTGCATTTGGAAGTAGTGCAGTTAGAACGGTTTGCACCACAGCCTCACCTGCTGTTGGTTAGTGATTGTCTGGAAGACTGATTATTTTGCTAACCGCCAAGGAAGATGTAGCTTTTCAATTCTGGCGGCAGCATTCTCAGAAGGGTGTCACTGTACTTCACTGTAATGGATTCTTAGACAAGAGAACCTGCCCTACAGTCATACAGCACCGGTTTGTTTATTGAGCAATAGTGTACATGTACTTAACCCAAGCCATTCTTGGATAGAAGTATAGTGAAAGTAGTATTTCGATCGTGAGATCTACATGTTAGATGTGCTGAAACCTGTCTTCAAACAAGTAGATTTTGATAGCACATGAAAGGAGAAGGGAAAAAAAGCGGAGATGTGAGAGTTCTTTTGTCCTCAAGAGGGGTGGGATGGGGTAGGGTTGGAGGGATACAGCGTTTTTAGATAAGCTAATTATTTCCTTTTTCCTTTCTTACAGTTAATTTTTTGCCTAAATTCATATTTAAGTAGGAATTCTTCTTCTGTTCACATGGTGATAAATGGCAGATTGTTCAACATGAATAGCAACTTTGCCTTAATGAAAACAAACGTTAACAGAAATAGGGAAATCTCTGGACTGCAACAAACGTGCTCCTTCCTAATCACTTTCCCTTGTCTATAAAATACACCCACATACCAGAAAAAGTTCATAAAGTGAGAGCTGGAAGGCATCAATAACAATGCATTTTAGTTGCAAAATTCACTGCAGAGCGAATGTCATACACAGCTTCAGTTGTCATCTGAAACCATTGAGCCTCGTCATAACCTGCATGCTGATGCCAGAACAATCAGGCAAGAGTATTTCACTAGGACCACTTACAAAATCCGTCATATTACTCAGCTGCTGCAAAGATGCCTCGGGTTTTCCCCCTGCAGAACAAACTCTTGATGTGTCCAGCTTTTACTGGCAAGTAAGCTAATTCTTTTTTCTCTCTTGATTGTCTGAAATGGTTCATAACACATAATATTAGTAAATGTAAGCAATGGTCAATGTGTAAATGGATTGTTCATAAGCAACAATCAAAACTGCTTGCAGGATGAACCCAAAGCACAGTGGCTCTTAGGGACATTCTCTTTGTAGTACCTGGTTGGTATTTTCATTTGCAGCTCTTTAGAAGAGTACCAGAGATGAGTGGCAATGAGCTACTCATAGATAAAAGAAAATAATAATAAAAACTGAAATAAACATTATGTAAGCCACAGGTGGCACAGTACTCTTGCTTTTGTACTTTGGTGCTGGAAATTGACTTGTCCCACTATAATATTGTAATGCACTTGGAGTTGATGTTAATACCACTTCTGCAAATTAAGTGTGGAAATACACATTTGAATAAAAACATAAATTTTCCTTACACACGTGTCAATGATGACAAGTGGTTTTAAGTTGGAAATTCATGTCAGATGCCCACTAAAGAGTTAAGAAACTCAATCTTTCTGGATATTATGAAATTAAACCATCTGCTCTGCTTCGAAGTCCATGCAAGATCCTTTGCCATCTAAACCCAGCATCTGTTGAAAGCATGCTGTATGTATATAGTTAAATCCAGGGGTTAAGAGGAACAGTAGCTGCTCTTTCAGCCCATAGATAGATAACAGTTGCTAAGATACCATATGGATTATGGAGTGTGGAAGGGCTTCTCTCTCCTTCATACTAGCTTGGGCTTGGGTACAGAGAGAAGTAAATTTCACTCATAGTGGAAGGATTGAATAAATCCTTCCTTGATGAATCTTGGCCTAAAATAGGGCCTAAGTCTGTTCACCCAAATCATGTCTCCTAAAGTTCATTATTTCTCATCTGCCGTATTAGAATAGGTCCTTTCTCTCTTGTGGCACTCAATTTGCCTTCCATTTCCCCACTGGCATTAAACCTTCTGTTTGTAACCATATTATTTTCCCTCCCGCTCTCAGCTTCAGATTTCTTTCCACTTGTTGTACCGGGAAAGCGCAGATCTGTGGGAGATGTACCATCTGGAAGTGCCAGCGTGGTGGTTTTCTTTCAGTAGCATGTCTCACTGCAGTTTCTGCCTCTTGATGTTTCCAGATGATGAGTGCCTTCCAAATTAATCCCCTTCTGTTCCCAAGGCATAAGTAAAGAGGAACTCCTTCCCAAGTCCTATGCACTCCCTAGCACTTCTTTCTGACAATAATTTCAGGAGGTGTAATAGCTCCGTGCTTAGGAGCTCTGACTCCTAATGGAGTGGCTGATGAAAGGAGATCCCATTATGTGTAGCTGTTGGAATGAGAGGAATATCCTATTATCCTTGTCTGGGGAAAGAGGGGGAAAAAAAGAGCAGCTGGATCTCTTTCTGAAATCACAGTTTCTTGGAGCCATAGAAGTTAAATCACCATCAGATAGTGGGGGAAAAAAACCTCAATTTTTATTTTTAACAAAAAAATATCTCTAGTCCAGTGATAATCATTACTATACAGTTCCATTTCCTTTTGCATTTTTCTGAGGAAAAAAAGTCAATCGGACTTACCACTAACATAGACTAATCACTTGGGCTTTTTCCTGTTTGTATTAAACGTAAACGTAGTCTGTCTTGCAGGGAACCGGCAGATGGAAATGACCTTGTATCTTGTTCTGTGCATTACTCGATGACCATTTGGTAATCGGGAATAAAAAAGGGGCAAATTATTCTCATTCCTGTCTATCTGAAGTTTGTCCAAGTAAGAGATTTTTCTTGAAAGAACTGCATGATCATGATCTACATTAACAGTTACGAGAATATGGATGAGGGAGAGAATAGAAAACACCTTCTTAAAATTCTTCATTGCAGTGGAATGTTATGCCCAGTTGCTTTCATCAAAATAGCATCATCAGCGCACACATCTGAGCAAACACTGACTTAACAAACTTTCTGTGAAGAGAGTGAGTCTTCGTTGTAGTGTACTGTCAAGCTTAGTATAAATTAACGGTTCCTTTTGTTTTTATGATTAATATTTTAGTGTAAAATATAAATACCTACATTTCAAGCACACTGTAATGTATGCAGGGTGATAACACAGGATCAACCTTTTAGTTCAGGTATGGGTAATTTTTCAGTGTTGTGAATAATTAATGTTTTTTAAGATTCAAAAACCAGAGAGACAACCCTTGCCCTCATTTTCCATACACATGTTAAAGAAGTCTTTTGAGGACATTTGGTTGGCTAATGTGGCTTCGAGCTAAATGTTTGCACATTGCAAGGTCAGCAATCAGTCATAAATCATAAATCAGTAGTAATGCTAGGTATGTCAGTTAAAAGGTTGTTATTAGACTTATTTTTTATGTATTTTTAAATATAGAAAGATGGTCTGTTTCCTCTTTACTACTTTTTTTTGCTTTTTAGTCCTCTAAAACATTATTTAATAATCCTTTCATTCCTTTTTTTCTGAACAAAAAGGAATTGAAAAATTTTCACATAGCCAAAAAAAGGTTTTAAAGGAAATGGCCCCAATAATCTCAGACTGTAAATTGATCTGATATTTTAAATACAACATTGTGCAAGTCGATATTCTCAGTAAGTTATGCTGTATTAATGTATTGAAGAAACAAATCATGATCATGAAAAGTGGTTAGTTTGGGATAAAATGGCATCTTGGCAAGAGGCTTGAATCAGTATAGACAATTAATTCAGACAAATCAGGGCACATTTAAATCCTAAACTAAAAACTGAATAAATAAGAACTTCATTCTTTTTAAGGTGGTTATTAATTCGTAGAACTGAACATTAGAAGTTCACTCCAAAAGACATTCCAACACATTTAATTACAACTTGATTAAATTTTCTTAAAGTTCTAATTAACTTGAATTAAATGGACTTGGATATTTTTAAAGAAATACAAAGCTAAAATCAATGCAAGCATGCACTAAAACAGTTTAGAAATTTAGTTGAAAAATTTTGGAGTGAAATGAAGACATCTAATACAGCCAGGGTCACACAATGAATATTTTCACTGCGTGATTGTGAAATTGTAGTTTTCTTGTAATATATTTGCAGTATCATTTCCAAACCTCACCCCTAAAATCCCAACTGAGATTATATGGTTGTTAATGACGGGTATATGTCCTAGATAGTAATTGTCTGGCTAAAAAAGCCTCAGCAAACCTGAAGCTGTCTCATTAACAAGTGGAGCTTGTCTGAATCATTTTCCTTACTCTCCTCTGCCTGAGGAAAGCTGTCTACTGTGCAAGAAAGGAGAATTTAGAGAAAGAATACTCTTTTCACCTAACCAAACACTTTCAAGTGAAAATAATATTTGTAATTTAAAAGGTATATAAATTTTGAGGCTATTTTTATCATTTGTTTGAAATGTTTTTCAAGAAAATTAAAATTCCAAGGTGGTTCTACAACAAAAATCAAAGTAATTATTCCTTGGTATTAAAACCCGACATATTTAGAGACTGAGGAATTTTATTTTTTTTTTACAGTTATTAAAACATTTACCATTTTGTAGCAGAGGTATTCCTGATTTTTTGAAACAAATACATTCAGAGCTGAAAATATTTTTGAAAGGGAAGTTAAGGGTGTTTGTGGTCATCTCACGCTTCATGCAGGGTCTCACCTGCCAAGAAAATTATCCCTAAAATGATGTATTTCCTTCCCATTGTTTGCTGCACAGGTGTCTGATGACCATTGTCCTAGGGACGATGGAAATCTCCTTTTTTTATGAGTACAGTGAGATGCATTTCATGTAAGAAACTTTGCTCTGTCTGCTTTTGTTCATGGGTCTCCCTGCCTTCAGGCTTTTTCTGCCCCCTTTAATGGTTTGCTGCACTCTGGTAAAGTCTCAGTGGAGAAATTCCCACGCATAATTGATGGAACACTAGAGACTGTGGGTTTGTATCCATGAGATTATAAAATATAAATACTAAAATACTAGACCTAAAGCTCTTGGAAGTACTGCTGCTGTTTTTCAAATTGAGGGAAAATGGCAGTAAGGATAGGGATACATTGGCTCCCCTTCTGCAAGTTTTATCATAAACAGAGGCATTTTCCTTTTGTGGATTCAGCTTACAATTTCAGTTGTGTGGCTCTGTCTCGCGGCAGTTTATTAGTCCGTGTTATGCGCATGCAGGTTCTTGCACAGGTACGACAGGTGAAAAAACTTGCTAAAGCCAATACCTTCAGTGAGACTCCATAATTATTGAGAGTTGAGGATGGACTACTAAATTAGGTAGCAAAGCCATTAGGAAAAGAATTTAGAGGGGAAAAAAGGCTACCCTAATTATTGGAATTGTTCTCAGGACAGTCCAGCTGCTTGTGTGATTTGGGCCCAGTTTTCTCACTTTCTGTGCTCTGGTTCCTCCTCCTGCAGAATTAGAATAGAATGTTTTGCTGCTTCAGACTTGTCAAGATTAGTGTACGCTAATTCTTGTGGTTTTGGGTACCTTCACATGTCTGGGAATACGCTTATAATCATTCCTTTCTCTTGAAGTATTAGAAGTGGCTATTTCAGCCAGACAGCAGAGGTGCATTAGATTTTTGATAATTTCTAAATTGCTCATTGTTGGAATGGATGCTGACTGTTAATTTTTGTATTTAATGTAGAATGACAGTCTTAATGGTTTGGCTAGCCAGCAAAACAGATGATGGTATTTCTAAGACTTCCAAATACCTAAATATCCTTCAAGACAGATTATTTAATTCTTGTGATACATCCATTAGTAATATCAACAAAACTGGTAAAAATTAATTAGGTTGTGCTCTTACTTAAAATCTGTGTTTCCATTCAATACTGTTATTACAGAGCTATGTCAATTGGTATTTCCTTTGCAAAAGAACTCCTATGGAGATGTTTGTCACCTTTTAATTGGTACTTTTATAGCATTATTTATCCTTACAGATCAGGTTCCTAATATTGATATTTCTACAATGCAATTTCTTTGAAACCCTCCAGTATATTAATTTGGAGTCAAAACATCCCTCAGAAATATCAACAAACTATATATGGGTGATTTCTATCGATAAATAGGTTTTAGGAATGCAATTGATCCTACAATTCTGTGATATGAACACAGTAAGGGAGGACTAGGACATAGTAAGAATCAGCTCTGCAACAGCAAACAACAACATCCTGTGATGCTGCTATCCCAGCAGTGTCGTCGATGAATACGTACCAAAACAGCATATGCCTGTGTACATCAGCATAGATTGGAGATGCATGGTTCCAGGTAATCAAAACACTGACTACACTCAACAGTGGCTAACAGGGCTACCTGTGCCTATCTTTTGCGGGTTTGGGTAGCTGTATTCTCTTTTTCCTTCTAACAAAACCATAAAACCACACTCTGGTCAGTCGCTCAGGCCCTCCATTGATCATGTATTCAGGGAAAACAGTCTTGTTCGTCTTGAGTTGCTTCTTGCTCAAATTGTGAGCACTCAGTGGATTGAGACTATTGTGTCACCTCTTCCGCTCCCTGCAGAAGGGGGGTTAGCCAGTGAGTCGTGGTCAGGAAGAGACAGCAGGCCCATCAACTATGGGAAGATCCGTGATCTTGCCAGGTAGGTTGCTGGCAGTTTCTAATAACCTCTTTCACAGTAATATTCACAAAACTGTAACAGGATCAGAATATCACCAGGACTTCCAGTTTAAAGTAGAATCACTTTATTTGTCTAACTTCATCTAACGTTCTCCCTGCCTTCAGGCTTTTTCTGCCCCCCCTTAAAGGTTTGCTGCACTCTGGTAAAGTCTCAGTGGAGAAATGCCTACGCATAATTGATGGAACACCAGAGACTGTGGGTTTGTATCAATGAGATTATAAAATATAAACCTCAGTAACAAGGAGAAAGCATGTGGATAGCAGATGAAGCTCCAATATTCACTATTATGTTTACCTGTGTATTTTTAAAACTATAAGGCCAAAAAGAGCTCCAAATGGGAACTGCGGGGGGGGGGGGACTGAAACAAAAAACAAACAAACAAACAAACAAAACCAAAAAAACCCCAGAAAAGCTGGAGTTTTTTTCTGCTCACTTACAGCTCCTGTACTCTGACAAGTTGTTTTGGCTTCCTTCTTTAGTCATCTTGAGATCTCAACTGCAATTGCTAGTTAAGTGGCTATCTGTTAAGGAGTGTCTCATAAAAAGAGTGCTGGACATCATTCCAAATGAAATGGATCCAGCTGTGGACCCTAACTAGCAGGACATAAAGAGCTAGCCATTCAGATTTTGACAGTACTGCTCTACCATATATGCCTTTTATGGGGGACAGTTCATTATCGCAGGCTTATACTGTGCTGCATGGAAGACACTGACATAGAGAACACTGACATCTTGTAGCATATTCTGCGCTGCTGTTTCGGATAAAACAGGTTACTGTCATATGTTGCTGATGGTAGATTTAGATGGTGCAGGGACTAAAATTCGTCCAGCAGGGAGGTGAAGATCATAACTGTATAAGCAAGTTGTCATCCTTGGGCATCTTTTTCCTAAAATTAAAAAGGTGGCAAAAAAAAGATTTTGCTAATGGCATGAACTGACTTGTGGAAAGCAGATGACAACATGAAGTTGGCAAATGTTGGTTAACAAACTCACAATACAGCTGAAAGTACATTCAGAAGCCTTAGGTGCCAAAAGGAACAGACATGGAGGAAGACAAAATGAAATGTAAGTCCCCATGAACTCCAGTTACCAGGGCTACTGTGTCATTGCCCTCAAGAAAAGTGCAGTCCTGACACTTTCAACATTTTACAGAAAATTCCGTTTTCTTAGGAATTAGTCCAGATAATTGGGGTGGGGGGGGAAGTTTACTCTAGCTCAGGCACAGAAACAGCAAGCTTAGCAACAGAAAAGACACCTTAGGTTACCTTGCCATTCTCCTTGTCAGGGCAGTATGATTATTTGCGATATAGCGAAGCATTTGCCTAGGTTCTCTTAAATCTCCGGTAACACCACATTGCTCCAAGAAGAGTGTATATTTGTGAGTCTCTTTCTCTCTCTCCTTTCTCCATTTCTCTGTCTACGTCAGATTTTACGTGGAGGCAAATAGCCCAAAACATCTCCCTGAGTTCTGAATTCCTACCTAAAATATCTTTTATACAGATGTTTCCTGCATTTTTTTTCAAGTTTTCCCACCTGTGCTAAACAAAATAGCACTTAACTTGTATAAAAACAAGAGGCAAAGCAAAATTATTAACTTGAGTTGATGTTATTTCAACACTGTTTAGTTCACATTCTGTTGAGAGCCTAACTCCATCAGAGATTCAACCCAGCGGTTATCAAATGCAATACCTGTCACAAGACTAATTGTTCATTCACTTAAGATTGGAACTGTTCTGTTTGTTCTTACTGAGCACATTTGAAATTTTAATAACTTATGCAAAATATTGTAGTCTTAAAACTCTGTTTGGATTATTGAAAATGATTTGAACAAATAGCTGAAGTTGTTTATTTGTTAGATTTTTACTTTTAGCCTGTAACGCTTGTCATATTCACAAACCAAACATCTTTTCCCCAGATCACCTATTTTTTAATTACATATTTCCAGCAATATGAAATATTTCTTTTGATTTAGAAAAGGAATTTGATGAATTTATAGGAAATGCATAAAGAGACACTAAATCAACCACCTGTGGAACTAAAATTTGTTCTCTTTTGTGCATGCAGACTAAACTGCTGACTTCAGACAGCTGTGCCCTTGGTGATCTATCTCGAGCAGTTTAAGAAATTAAATTGCAACAACTCTTTGTTTCCATCTTCATTCTCCATTTCATCCTTTTGTTCCATCTTCGTCTCCATTTACATGTTCCCTTTTCTTAGCAGATCAAAGTGAAGTAGATTACTGTAAACCCACCCCCAAATAACAACTGTGTTGGAGTGGAAATGCTCAGATGGTTAAAAATGTCATTTTTGTACCTCTTTTATTACATAAGAGGAAGAGAAATTAACTTACAACTAATAAAGTTTCCAGCAGGTGTATATGTAAAAGGAATGGAATATTCTGTTTCCATTGCAGCACTGTTATAAAGAAATAATTTTGCAGGTACAATTTTTCATCCTTATGCTAATACAATGTCATAGAAACAGTAAAAAGAAAAAACAGTATGGCAACAATGGACTGTTTATGCTGACTTTGTCATCCCAGCGAATCTGCAGTTCAAATCTTATTTACAGTGAAATGTAAAGAGTTTAAAATCTGTATTTAATCATGAATCTGACTTGCTGCAGAGAGGGGGGGAAATCTATAAAGCCCAGGGAAGATGAGTTTATTTGTTGACCTGATTCATATGCTTTGTTTCACTTTCAAGGCTCTTTAAGTTCAACAGAGATAAACAGCTGGATTTATTAACTATTAAAACGTTAAGCTTTTTAATGGTGTTCAGCAGCCTCATAGAGTATAAAATAGCTTAGCTCTCCAAACAGCTTTTGCTGCAAAGCTCCAACAGAATTCTGAAGGTTAATGTCTTTGGTCACCTTACAAGGGGGAAAGCACCGAAACCGGGTGCCTTATGCAAGATCACCTGCTTGTATCTGGCTTCGGGGACATTGACATTGGCTAGTCTATTTTTACTTTGTATTTTAATCTCTGCCGGCGATTATCGAGAGGAAAAGGCTGAGTGTACCAACTTGAGATGACAGCTAAACCCAGTCAAATTCAGCTACTGTCTTTTTGTGTCCTTAAGCTTTGTTTTGAATTAGGCAGTACATGCATTATGTCAGAGATTAGAAATCAGACAGCAGTGAAACGGTACGTTCTGGGACAGCACTACCAGCACAGATATCCCTTTTTTCATTCTCTGGCAAACATCCAGTTACTCTTTATAGCCCTGAAAGCCAGGTTTCTGAGCCAGAAAGGAGGACTGAAGTGAAATGCATCCCAAGCTTATGATTTCACGTCTTGATATGATGTGTACTGAAGCTGAATAAAATCAGAGCGAAATAAAATAGCAAATTTTGTAACTGCATCTGATTGAGGTAGAAGAAAAGTGCTGAAATTATTTGGAAAAAAAAGAAAACCACCTCACATTGCTGAAGAAAATGTACTTTAGTATATTGAACTTCGGTTGAAAACAAGTTACCATGCAAGTTACCTGTATCTTACAGTTCACAGCCTTGGTTTGCCAAACAAAGATTTGTTTGGTTTGCTTTGCTCTGAAGAGGACACTACGGACAGCCTGAGAAAGCAGTACAACTCTAGGTAGCATTTCTTTGTTGGAGTTCACCACACCTATGCCTATTTGGGCGGGCGGGCCTGGTTCTATTAGTTGTTTGTAAATTGCCACCATTTGCCTGAACGTGCAGTTACTTTAGGATTTGCGAGCAGAAAGCAAGTGTGCTGCGTATTTTCTAAATGGAGTGCCCAGCATCATAGAGAATGCATTTTCCAAACCTGAATCTGAAAAAATTGTTTGCAGTTTCCTGAACTGAAGGAGATAAAATAAGGCGTACCTTTATTAGACTCTGCTGGCATCAGCCAGCATTAAATTACATATTTTAATTTTTTACTTTGTCTTTCTTGGGGTGAAATTAGGAGCAAAAGAATAATACACCTTTAGTTCTGAAAACAATGTATTGGGAGGCACATTTAGAAAATGAACGGCATTTTGTAGGAAGAGCTTAAGACAGTATGACCTGCATATGTTTTAAAGAGAAAAAAAAAAAAATCTTCTTTTTATCTTATATACATTTACCAAGGAAGCATTTACCTATTTTTTTTTAAAAAACAGATATTTCAAGCTATTACTGTTAAGTGACTATTGCGTCTTTGTGTGTTGCAGAGTACCCAGATGATACTGATGTTTTTCATGTCAATTTCTGCAGAGTTAATCCCTCTTCTTTTTTGTGTGATCTAGGATTTCAGCCAATTTTTAAGATTTTGAGATAAAAATCCTCCACTGTACCATATTTAGATGTCATGATCATAAATCACAAAATGCCCATGTAATCCGCCTGTGTCAGTGTTACAGAAGTGGTAGTGTGTTAGTTTTATTACATAATGAAACTTTTATAGGGCATAAGCTTAAAAAGCTTCCTTATAAACATGAGGAAGATAAGTCTGATTTTTTGCCTCATTTAGAAAGATTGTACACCAGTTAAATTAGCATTAAATGCATTAGACCAAGTGGAATTATCATAAACTTGTTATGTTTCAGCTTCTCTGTCATAAATTTGGAGGTTTTTTGAGTACACTGGGACATCTCTATTGGTCATTTCACCACCATCCAAACAATTGTAGATTTCAACTTCTTAGGGTTTTGGCTCTTTTAGAACCACAACATAGTTTAAAAAAAAATTAGCAATACGTGGAAAGGGGTTTAGGTCCCTTCCTTTGCTCAGGACTAATACTTATAACTCCAGCAGATGTTTGTTTCACAACTTTGTTTTAGCAACTTCTGGGTTTTTTTAAAAAAACACCAATGGTGAGGGTTCCACACCTTCACATACTAACAACATTGCCAATATTCAGCTATCCTGATTCTTATGACTTTTTTTCCCCTAATGTACACTCTTCTTCTTCCTTATTGTAATTTATGAACATTGCTACTTCTCTTAAATCTGTGTGGATTAAAAAATCAGGTTTTTATCTTCGTTTTTTTGCAGCTGCCTTTTACATATATAAAGATTTTCTTATGTCTGATTTCAGTATTTGTTTCTCTGCATTAACAGAGCTACTATTTTAGTAATTCCCTAAGATTTACAAATGATTATTTTCTAGACCTCCAATCATTCTTACTGTCTCCTCTATATTCTTTCCAGTTGATTAACTTGTCTTTTCACAGGATGTTGAGAGTGCTGAATAAAGTGAAAGGTTTGCTTCAAGTGACTTGCATAAAATCTTACTGATCTAGTAAGATATTGCCCTATTAAAAAAAAAAATAAGGGGATAATGCTGATTCTTATTTAGGTTGTGGATCGCTGTAAACCCAGATATTATTCAGTGCTGCTTAAACAGTTATTCCTGGTGCTCTATGTAGAGATTATTCCTACCTAAATTCAATACTTCATACTTTTCCGTATAATATTGTACCTTATTGGTTTATGTCTGCCTGTTCAATTTATCAAGATCATCTTGCCCTCTGAAATGTTTGCGATCCTATATCATCTTACCATGCTTCAGCAGTAAGTAGTGTATTTTTTTTTTTTATACTTGTTCCAAACACTCTACATATCTTTCACTCCAGTGTTTATAGGTCCACTTGAAAATGTGTCCACTACATGGAGTTGCTCCCTGGGGAAGTATTTCATATTTGACAAATGCTCCTGCCATTTTGCAATCCTCTGTTGATGTGTAGGTGGTGTTTTGCACAGTGGATTCTATAATGTAGCTTCCAATGATTTGTAGTCTCTTTACTGACCAATGTTGGCTTTTCTGTATTCATGAAAATACTCAAAAATTTTCAGCATTTCTTTTTCAGCCTGAACACAGTTTCTTGGGCTTCAGTCAGCCCTTAAATGTACCACTGGTTTATCATCTTGCAGAAACATAATTCCCAAAGTATTTTATGATTAATCAACAAAGTCCTTAGATTCTTTTTTAATGTTTCTAGTGTCAGGTCCTAAAAACTTTCTGGGAAATGTTCCAGTGCTATTATATATTCTCCATAAAAAACCCCAAAACCTAAACTGATGGCTTAGTTATGACAAACTAGAATATGTTCCTGCACTTGTAAATACAGCTATGAATTTTTGTAAGAACCCTCCTAACAATTCTTCTTTCCTCGCTACTTCAAACTTTTTTGACTTTCACTATTTTTTCCCATTGAATATACATTCTACACGGCTAACTGTCATATTCAGCTGTCCTGCCTTGAGCACGCAGTTGTGTCAATGTTGGAATTAGACAACCTCTAATTAGAAAGCTGAACATTTTCATATCATGTCAGCAAATCATTAAAAAATATTGCTTTTACAGCTATGTTTCCAAAGATCTAGGACACAGTATTGAGACAATGCTAAACAGTATTTCACAAAAAGGGAGATGTATGTGCATAACTTCCTTTTTTACTACAAAAAAGTGATACTTAGAAAGCAGCGAAGCATCATAGCCATCAACAAAAATACTTGATTTGCAATGAAAATGAGGACACTTCTTTGTTTTAAAATCTATCCATCTCTTCTAAAATGCACATAAATGTATTTTAAGAATAGAAGTAATGCGCTGGAGCAGATTATAATATCTTTAACTGTGAGTTTCAGTATTCTTATGATTTTATAAATCTTTAACTTTGTTGCAAATTTTATCTTTACGTCTACTGTGTAATATATCTGACTGGCCAATGGATATTTACTGATGGATGGATAGACTGATTTTTATTTGTGTGTGTGTTTCTTAATTCTTAGTCATTCTCTAATGTTACATTCTCAATGGTTTATTTTTAGAGCAATTAAGGACTGGCCAACATGATAGTTGATTTGAGAGGCATGGACATAATTGTGCTAGAGAAAGCTGGAGATTTACTTCCTCAGTTCCGTGATATATGCAGGTCATGCCATTTTAATGCAGGATGAACAAGGATACCAATTTTGCAGATGATTAGCTGTTTGTATGTATAGGAGAGATTCATAGTTAGGAGATTCATAGTGGAATAGCTGACAGCTTGGTAGAAATGAGTACTGTGTAGAAAATAACTTGCACTGGCAGTGCTTTACTTTCAGGAATCTATACGGAAATATATTTCCCATCTTTTAAGCTCCTTAAGGTGTGTTGATGTAATAATGCATTACGTAAGCATATTCTGTGGATCTAAAACCAATAGGAGTAAAACCAGACAGGAGTAAAGAAACAGAATGTATGTTTTCCATTTATAAAAGAGCATAGGAAGGAAATCACTTGTGTCCAAGCTTTCATTATTTTCTTTAAAAATGTTTGATAATAAACTCTTGCTCTTTAAAGTCCCCTGAGGCCTTTTTTCAATTATTTTTTTTTTTCTGTATTCCCATAACCTTCTATTGAGGCATCATTTATTTGAAGACACAAATGCGACCATCATTGCAAATATAAATCCCATTATGCCAGCTCAGTGGTGTTCAGTCCAAAACTACTTAGCACTGGAAGATACAGATAACTGATAATCATCTTGAATTCCTACTGATTCATAATGAGTTAAATCTCTCTAAGTCAATGATAATAATCAAAAGACTGCTAATGCATATTTTTTTATGTTGAATGATGACATAGGCAGTTGAGGAGAGTTGTCTTGTTACTGAATAAGCTTGGAAGGTTGCGTTGGAGTGGCAGAAATCTCACTCATGTACCAAACATTTCTGAAATGCTCCACTCAACCTTACACTTGTGATCTTTTACAGTGCCATGATTACCTAGGTAGTAATTCATAGGGAAGCTTTATGTCACGGCAGCTTTGTTGTGGTGTCTGCGCAGTGATTGCTGGTGGTAGGTATTGTACCCAAAGGCAGAGTCTCTTGACAAAATCTTTCCAAAAGAAATGAGGTTTGGAAATGGACAGACCTTTTAAATGACTCACTGGAGGAGGAATACCATCCTACCCCTGTGCTTTTCCACTTCCAGCTATAATTCTTCACTCTTTCTGCAGCTGAAAGCCCACTTGACATCTGTGACTGAGTCAGTGCTGTGTATACAGCAAGTGTCCCAGCAGCAGAGGACAGACCTCAGCCCGACCCGCTCATTACAGCATGGCTTGGGGCTGCCAGCCGCCCGAGGGCCCGCTCAACCTGGGCAAAATTGGTCAGACCTCAGGTTTTTCAAAAGAAAACAATACTTTTTCTCAGGGGCTGCGGGGGTGGGGTGTGTGGAGAGGGAAGAGGAAAGAGAGAATGAAACCATTATATGGTGAACAGTTTAACATACAATGAGAGAAGTAGTGGCCACTAGAGCGGCCTTCTGATTCTAAGCCAAGCTCAGAATCTGCTCAGTCCTGATTCCAACTGACCTTTTTAAAACCTTAAATCCTTTCAAATTAGGCAATTAAACCCAAGGTGCTACAGAGCTCCAGGGGCTCAAATAGGATGGCAAATAGATATTTATAACTTTTTAAAAAATCAAGTAAATATGTCATTCGTCATCAGGGCCCCCAGTCTCCCAAATACTTGCTCATCATATTCCAGGATTTTGGAATATGTTTTTGAAAATTGAGTTTGTGCTAGGACAGAAGGCAGCTGTAAAGAAGGAACTCTAGTGTTGTATTCTGATTTATTATAATGATAGTTTTCAGTTCTACATTGTCACATATTGCCGTGTTAAGCATAATACTACGTCCAATTTATGAAAATCAAAACAGTTCTGCAGTTAAAACAGCCAAACAGGAACAGGCAATTTTGGTAATAAAACTGCATAGTATAGAAGATACAATGTCCTGATTGTATAGAAAATTGATTGAAATATACCTTGCAAGTATGTGTATGGGATCTAGGAAAATTGGCATAAATCTGAGTTTGTTCTTTTGACTGGAAGAGGCTTTGCAAAAAACCCCAAAGAATGTAGTTTTAAGTGGAACTGTTCTGCCTGTAATACTTTGCCTTCCTTTAACAAAGTATTTGTTTTCCTGTCCAGCCAGCTGTTATTTTACAATTTGTTTTGTGTTCTGTCAAAAATAAAAAATATAATACATTTAATGAAGAAAAACAACCTTGAAAAATTTGGCAAGCAAATGTGGCTTGCAGCAAATCATTTAATCCTGTTTTGTTCAACATAAAATCAATTGGTTGTGTTTTCCTGAGTACCTTTAAAAGCTGCCACACCTCCTGAGAAATGCAATAGGAGGAGGAAGGAAGGTAGTGCTGGAGAATTTTAAGAATTCTATTTATATTCATCATAGCATGCGTGTTGCTTGTGGTGAATAGACCATATCGCATAACAGCAAATAATTAGAAAGAGGCCAGCTCACTGCAAGCATTGGAAATAAGAATTATAGTTAACCTTCATCTAGAGGAGAAAAGTGGAAACAATAGAAGACAAAGCAAATGTTTTCAGGAGAACCTGCATCTACATAAGGAGAATCTGCAGCTGAAGTTTTCTTTGCTTCACTGTGGCATTATCGCATTAGGCATGGTATCTTCCGTAGTTTCCCATTGCTTTTCTTGTCTGCTACTGTAACAACACATCCAAAAGAGGAAATGGTTGTCATGCCGAATGGGATCCATACCCTTGAAGGCAGTGGTCGGAGCACACCGAAGCAAAAGAGCAACGCATTGAAAGCTATGTATTACCACAGGCTCTCCATCTGAGGTTACAAATGAAGCCAAGCTGGGTGAGAGAGACCGCTTCATCTCAGCGGTGCCCTGAGAACTTAACGAATCGTTGCTGGCCCAACTGCTCAGTCAGTGAGACTGAGTATCCACAGATGTCATTAGCAGTTTTTTAGATTAGTCGAGAAATTGGATGCTCTGCTGGCTCCCTTATAAAATGTTTAGGGCACATTCTTTTGAAATAGAATTTTAATATTGACTCCTTGTTTTCTTGCAAATGGTTATGCATCAACTTAAGGTCCATCACGTCAGATTTTTAGAGTCTGTCCAGACTACAGGGCAAATATTGATCAGGAGACTTGTAGGTATATTGCCACCAAGACAGTTTTATAATCATCTGCTTATCTTCTGTTGACTGGAGTAAATTGTAGAGGGCAGTCAGGGACCTATAGATGTCTATGCAGAGTTATTTCCTTACTTTTTGTTAAAATAAGAGGTTTTTAAAGGACAGTTTGCATGGTCATGCCTGAGAATATTTCATGCTATCCTTCGTAACCTGAGGATAAACCATAGGCAGATCGTGTGTGTTCTCTTGACATTGAAATAAATTTTCAGTTCTCCTGAAATTCACAGTACTGAGATCTGTTGTACTGCAGATATTTAGGTGGTATGATAATTGGTTTTGGATTAAAACGTGTAACGCATTTCAGGTTTTTAGAAAGAGTTGTAACTTGGAAAATAGTGCGAAGGGAGATGCTCTTGAGGTACAGGAAAGGTGAATAGCTGTGCTGACAGGGAGGAAATATGGCTAGAGACAGAAAGTAGGGGAGTTTTCTTGCTAGATAGCAAGGCATGACACAGTTCAACATCCACGTAGCCAGCTCGCCGCCATGGGACAGCACTGTGGGGAGCTGGGTAATCAGAGTGAAACTGCCGTGTGGGAATGCTGCTGTAGCCGCGGGGGCAAAAAGATGACTGTGGGGTGTGAGCTTTCTTTAACCTCTTCTTGATTCTGGTAATTCAGACATGCTTAGATGCTTCCTCTCCTGGGGCAAGGAGTACAAATGCCGCCTGATGGGAATCAGCTAAACCCCTCCTGCAGTGGGTGTTCCTCCCAGAGTTATACGCTCAATTTTACCCTCTTCAAAATCCACAAGAATACCTAAAATCACATGTATATATAATGACTGACAGAAGTTTGCCGCTCTGCTATGAGTTTGGAAAAGAATGAGGCCAGTACCGGAGTGTGGCCTGGCCCTGAGAGCCGTGGGGCCTGTCACGCTCCTATGCCGTGCCCTGCTGCACGTCCCTCTTCACACATTCCTCAGCGGGACCGAGGCACGGCCCCTGACTAAAGGGCCATGTAAGCCAAGCAGACAAGTGGAGAGAAGGTGAAGGTGACGACTGTTGTATCCATGCGGCTCTGTGTTACACTCCCTTCGTCACCGGCTGAGGAAGATGCCTCTTTCCTGAGGGGACCCCTGTGGGGCAGAGCAGGCCAGAGGCCAGCACACAGCCCGGCCAGGAGGGCAGGGTATGTGTAAGTAAGTGTGTGCATGTGCAGGTGTGTAAAAGAGCTCTCTGGCACCTGAAAATATTTTCTGCTAATTGGGGAAATAACTGAGTCACCAGTGAGGAGGCCCAGCCCTGGGGAGCAAGCTGCAGGGGCATGGTGAGTGGAGTTGTGTATAAACCCCCTTCTAGCTGGTTTTCCCTGATTGCCCCGAGTTTCTTTTTTCGATATTCTACTTTATGCTGCTGTTCAGGTGGGCTTTCCAGAGTTGGAAAGCGTCTTTGTGTGGGGGTTCGCGGTGGGAGGCGGTGTGGGCGGCCCGCCCTTGGGGTGGCGAGGCAGCTGGAGCCGCCTCAGGCCCCAGCACCCGGGCATGGGCACAGGCCTCCAGCTCATCATGCTTCTCCTCCGTGTCCTGAGTTTGTGTTTAAATCAGTGCTGTGTTTTCACTCGTGTTTTCAGAGTTGTTGGAAGTGCTGGGTGTTTTTCTAAGTCTTCTTGAAAGGTCTCCCTTTATAGGAAAACTAGCGTTTATGTAAAATCTTAAAGGGCTCTTCACTGAATGAAAATGTGCTAGTCTGACAAACAACTTACACGAGGAACATGGGAAACCACAGATGTTGTTGTGTTAAAAATTATTGGGATAAAAGCACCAAATAAGATCTGGTTATAATCAAATTTGATTGGTAACTGTATTTTCACACTGTTAAATACTTAATACGAAATAAATCCCTTTCAAGACTTTCTCTGTCTCAAAATGGACAGTAACGTGCCTTTTATAGTATTAAAAGTACTGCAGGCTTAGTTTTGGTTTTGAAAATCTATTAGCAATCTAATGTGAATGGTCAGAACTTCTTCATGTTTTTTTCTAAATTTTTACTTTCTGATAAAAAGTATTAATATGATGTTTAATGCTGAGCTTTAAAAATTATGCAAACTAGGGCAGTGATTGTTTTAAATCCAGTTATGGTATCTGCTTAAAATGAGAATCCTAGCCCATCCCACCTATTACTTGCCAAAAGATAAGGATTAGACTGTTCAACAGTAGAAGAAATTGCTTAATAGTGCCTGGATGGCTTGGAAGAAGATGAAATACAAAATAAGAAAGATGGTTTTCTTTTCCTCCCTTTGACATCCAGAGATATCAGGCATTGGCACTAATATTCACGGGACTCTATGATTCCACATAACCAAACAAGTTGAATTTGCACTTGTTTCAGTGGGTCTGGCTATAGAGCATATTGCTTATTGAAAGCTGACAGCTGGGCATTTGGCAGCTACCAGACTTAGTCCTGTGAATAATGTGGGACTGATTATATGATGTATTCAGTTATACGGCACAATTATATGATTAAATTTCACAAGGAGACAGTGTTTGTATCAGAGCTCTGTAACATGACAGAAATGCTCGGTGAGCCACAGGTACTTATACCTTACCATCCTCAACTATGGTTGAGTAACTCTACGTAAATAAAACTAAATAAATATCCCCTGTGCCTCATGATGTGGGACTTCAATTTTGTTTTGTTCTAAATGACCGTCAAGCAGCATTGACTGAAATTTTATAAGAGACCTGAGAGAAGTACTACTTACAGCAGCTTTGGAAGGTCCACTCTTTGTATTATAATGCAAATCTGTAAATATCTGCACTCTTACTTTAGTGTATGTGGCCACAACTTAGGAAATCTCCTAAATGTGCTGCTTAATACTGCAGCTCACTCTTCATGTAATTAAACGTTGTCTAAGTGTTTTCTGTGGTGCTAGTTTTCTTTTCCTTGTAGTACCTATAACAAGGAAAGTAACATCTTTGAGAGGATTTTGTTTTTCTTTAAACAAGATGATGACTACAATCCGTCTGCACTTAAAGGTATTTGTTTGGATTCCATTCCTCAGCCTTTACTCAAGCAAAAACCTCTGACTGGGATTGTTAAGTGGGAACTTTGCCTGGATGGGGATTGTTGGACGTGGCCCTTTAATAAGCCCTAGAGTTTTGTACATATTTGCACAACATGAGTAGGGACAAGTATGTTGGGAAATACCCAGCTGCCCATTTATGTATTCTGAATCTTACAGTGTTCTTAATTTGTATGGCTTTATAAAAAGAGACAAGGGAGAAACCAAATCAATCAACAGTGGTTACACATTAAGGCTTGCTCAATTTGACTGCTCAGATTCCTCAGCATCTTTGAAATGGATTTAACATATACAAAGTACCAAATCCTGTGAGGTGGAGCAGAGAGTTTTTTAAAATATCATGACATTGTGGGAATTCAGAATATTTGGAACTTCCAAGGATTTTTTTTCAGGGCAATGTAACTGTACTGCACAGCTTTTATTTAAAAATAGAAATCAAAGAAATATAATTAATAGTTTTTAGTTTCTAGCTTCATATCATTAGCTGCATTACTACATCAGAGATCTCACCAATACCAAGCAAGCTGAATGCTCACTGTCTTAGTGTAGTTTAACACTAACCTACCGGACCCATCTGCTCCCTAGAATGCTTGATCTGGAACATCTGGCCTTATTATCTTCACCATGAATCTCTGGAATGATCTTGGGTTGTGGCTTTCTGGGCTGTCACTTCATGGAAACGCAACTGCATGGCTTCTGACATTCGCTGACAATTGTGATATGTATCTCAGGAGTGGCATAATTTAGTCTAAAACCAAGCTACTGCTAAAGGGAGCTGTTCTGCTCCCTCTTGCCCATGGCAACATGGAGCAGGTGTTTGTGTGGTTTGTGAGTGCATCCTAAAGACTCAGTTTCACATTATACTTGATTCAGTGTAACTCTGGGCTGCGGCTCTCTCCACCTGGCTTATTTTCACCACTACTTCCCATTGGGTTAAGTGATTGTGCAGCAAAAGGTTAAGTTGCATCAATTGGCTGGTACAACTGAAAACTCCCCTACCAAAAGAATGGGAATGGCTTGCTGTCATGTCAGCAAATCTGATTGTGGCCGTGAAACATAAATGAAATTGAAGGGAAGAAGCAGAATAAAGGAGGGATGGAGAAAAAAAAGGATAAGCAGGGTTTTCCTTCTCAGCAGCAGCCTGTCCTTGCACCAAAGTAGATACAGACTGCATTGGAAGACTGCCTAGTGTTTCAGATATGTTCATTTCTGGAGCCCCACACTTTTGGTTAAACAGTCCACTTCTAGGGCTTATATCCCCATATCCTGGTGCACTCTCTTTTACTGAATCTTGTTCGGCCAGGAGCTGAACAGCAGCTCGGTGCTCTGCACACAAATGGTGCCAGCAAGGAAACTGAGTGGAGGCAGGAAATAATGGGAAGGGATGTGGTAAATCTGTGCTTGCAAATGACTCATAGAATACAGTTAAGGATAGTCAGTGTGCGGCACCAGGTGGTGTGTAGCTTTGTAAATTCATTTCTGAGACTACACAGCTGGGGAGAGAAAAAGAGTTTCCCTGTAATAACTGTCTTTGAGAAGCCAACTGCGTGAGCAGAGGGTTGTAGAAGTTTATCATCACAACTTCTATCCCTCTTTTGGAATTCATCTAAAACTAAGGTTAAAAACATCAACAGAAACAAGTAGAGAAGAAAATTTTGCTGCCTGACTTAAATAAATGAGGTTCCTGATATCAACCAGAAGTCATTAGCTGTGTAGATCACAGAAATCACTACAGGCCCATTATTACAGTTTTAGCATGACAGAACATAAGTATACTGACAACCTAAAAGCTGCACCAGACACTTACTGCCATTGCTACTAGGCAACCAAATACTGTCCCCCTGTGAAGACATTTAGAAGCTGTTGTAATTGGCATCTTTAACCTCAAACCATTGGGGTAGAAAATGAAACCCAGGTCACCAAAATTACAATCTTTCCAGTATTTCCTAATGCTTGTGTAGTCATGCTACAGAAAAAAGACTGAATGTTGAAACCACCTAGTAATGTCAAAGCATACTTGAATACACCCAAGAATATACAAAGACTATACATGGGAAAAAAAATGAGGCTAAGGAAGACAACAGTCATTTGGAGACAGCCCTATTTATTTATCTCCCATGTGTCTTCTAACATAAAAGAATGTTGGAGTGGACCATATCCAGAGCGAATAGAGCCAGCTGTGAGTCTCCTTTGAAAGTACTGCTTACTCAGAGGGTAAATATTGTTTTAACTTTTTCTGTATAGTATTTGACTAATGTTATCCATGTCAGATTTACTGAGGTTTTTATATACCTATTTTAATATTAACATAATATCCTGTACTATATAAATGTTTTAATCTAGATCTTGCAAAACAAAAAAGAAAACCCCCAAAACCCTGAGGCTAATCTTTCTGTAAAGTACGTCTGGTGTTTTTGTGGCCCTTTTTGCTTTTTAATTGACCTTCAACTCATGGATTTCATGCACTGCTCCCTCTCTCCCATGGTCATCTGTGAACACACTGATTCTCCCTTTCCTATGGAGTGGAGGTAAGACTATTCTGATATGATTCCTGTTCTCAGAAGAGCATGTGGTCTGCGAATGAAGGCTCTTGTTCATTTTCAGATTTTCATTGATCTAACAAAATCTTGCCCTTTAGTTTGACTTCAAATGTTACTAAAATGCAGAACAATAATCCTGTCTTGCATATCATTGTGTATTATGCTGGGAACAAAGATCTGAAATCACAGGGCTTGTTCCTGTTCACATTCAGATCAGTAGTAGAAATAACATAAATATTGTTGAAAACAGAATGATGTATGAACTGAAAATATGTAGAGTAACAAAGCTATGCTGTACGTTCCAGAAGAGATGAGGTACTTCTATTTGCTTAATTAAGGTGTAAGGCAATATGCAAACTTGCTGCAAAATAATACTGTACTGAAATGTGGAGGCTATTTCTACAATTTAAGGGATGAATATTGTGGCCATATGTAGGCAAGACATGAGTGCTTTCCATCTACCCACGTGCTGTGGTTTCCACAGGAAGAAAACCTGGGTGCATGGTGTGGAGGGAGCCTTCTTACTTTCTAATGAGATCTCTGGAGACACGCCATGAGAGGCACCTGCCCTGCAGCCTATGAATCCAGCAAGACTGGTAAGTTTGAAAGATGGAATTAGTTGGAATTGATCACTTATATCAAATGTCAAAACTATACCTCTTCACTTTTTTCTACAGCATCCTTGCATGGCCAGAGGTAAGTCTACCAGATGTGTGGTTCTGTCTGCAACCTTTTACTTTGTTCAGATTCGTCTTAACTATTAACTTCACATTGTAACCCATGCTTTCTGTTGTGTCCTGCAGTTAAGGCTGTGGGGTTTGTGTTTTTCATTACTCCTGTGCTTTTTGAAGGATGGTGAACAGGCAGTGAAAGGTCAGACCGTACCTGGATTGAACCGTATAGTAGTTACATCTTTGGTCTACTGGTGACTCTTCAAAAATGTTTAGAAGAAGCAGGGAAGTGCAGGTGGATGAAATAAGCCTCTTGATGTCTTAATTCAGCTGTGACCTGACCCCTAACATCCTCTGTGTATCATAATCAACAGGGCTGACAAACAATAGACTGTAGAAAAATTGTGGCATTGAGTTTTGTCTATTCTGTAAAAAGTAGCTATAGTCTGGTTAAAAAAAGGGGTAGCAAAAAGTACATTTCAGTCCTAAGTAGTGATATTTTGGTCTATACAGTAACTGAGAAAGTTACAGTAGACTGGCTGAAATAAATGCTAGATAAGTCATACTGAAGGAGCAGAAAATGGAATAGCAATGAAAGTGGAAGGTAGCATATAAGGTCTGGTTGCAATTCCAGTATACACAACTGATAATCACTGGTCATTGATCATTGATTTAGTTCTGTTTTCTTTGTGGATGATCTGTTTCTATTAAAAAATACCAGAATCTTTAAATACACCTGAAGAGGAACACTTTTTTTCCCCTGTTTTGGAGAAAGTCAGGGCATCAAGACCAAAACAGTGTCTCAGTTTAATAAATTTATTTTATTTTTTTGTTTCACACACAGTGTTTCATCACAGTACTAACGTATTCTTTCGTTTTCTTTCCTGCTGCTGTATGTATAATTAAATGAATGGTGGGGTTATGTATTCAGTGGCAATAGAAAGATTTCTACAAGCTGATTTAAATTCACTGGAGAGGGAGAGAGTGACAAAGATATAAAATGATATTTATTTGAATGATGCATTGGGCTATGGTGGGTTTAAACAGTGCTTACAACTAGCACAAACAAGCAGGTTCTGTGAATACCATTTTAAATTGAAGAGCACATTCTTGCAGCCTTCGTTGTAGATTTTCTTCCTAAATTACTGGTAATTTTCTGCACTCTCAGAGAGCTATATAATCATACATGGTCAAAACATTGTACTGGGGATCCTAATAGAAAATGAATTCAACAAAACCATGTTTCCATGAACCCAAAACTGTAGCATGAGGTCAAGAATGAAAATGGCAAATTTATGAGATAGCATTTGGCTGATTTTGGAAGAAGGGAAGGTTTTTCCATGGTGGCTAATAGTAAACTGTTTTGTTTAATGTCTTGCAGGTGCCTGTTTTGCCATAGAGATTAAGATCTTAATCTCCTGGTTAGCTGCTTATTCCTATTATATAAAAAACCCCAAACCTAGTTCCAAATAAAGATTGAACTCTTGTGAGCACAAGGCGGGGTGAATTTGCACATGACTTCTGCAGCGCTCTCTCCATTTTGAACAGGTGATTTCCTAAATAGTTCCTTATCAGGAAGCTTCTTTGTAATGTTTTGCTGGCTGTGCGAAGGATAAGCTATCTTTAAGTCTCCCTTTTGTCATCATCATAATATCTGAGAGAGAGAGAAAAAGACATTTTAGTATGTTTCTCAGGTTTTTGTCTACGCAAGAAGAAGGGTTTATTGTTTCCTTTTTTCATACAGGAAATAATTATAGCTTATTAAAAATCAGTCAAGGATCTTAAGATGTAAAGACACTTTCGAAGTGTTTTTCATTCTGTAATTCTTATGTGCATACAGCATTTTGTAGAATTACAGTACAATGCTTTAAACTGACAAAAGTTACTAAAAATGTAATTTTAACAAAGCTAAAAAATCTGAAAAATCACCTGTAAGAAACCCAGGATCTATCTACAGGGGGTTTTTGTGTTTTTTCTTTCAGAGTAATATTTTATTTCACAGGCATTTACTGCTTCTAAAGGCTTGTAAAGTAAAGTAGAATTTTTATGTAGCTATTGTATTTTGCTTTTTTCAAATCTAGAATGTCTTAGCTCTAAATATTTTTTTAATGTAAAATTTATTCCTGTTGTGACTTAGTTTGGTTTGTAGCAGTTATCACTTAATCATTTGTCCCCTTATCTTTTGAGACAGAAACTTGAAAATATTAAGGGTTGATGGTGAGACCAAACAAAAGAAATTCAATGATCCTACAGTGACACTGGTTTCATTTTAGGATGCCTAATTTTCAGTTAAAGAATTCCACTTTAAGCATGTTAAAGGCGATCTAAATGGGGAACTTCTGCTTTAAGCATGCTTTGTATTTCATGAAAGGGTTTTTCTGCACCTAGTCAACTGCATCATCTAAGCATTTTTTTAGCGAATAAAAACAGATTATAGCAACATACTGAGAGGTAGCTGTTCATTAATCTGCTGTGCTATTGTACTCTTATATGGGATGAGTCATAAGCTATTGAAGAAAAATCACAAACTATTTCGCTTTATTAAAATATTAGAAGCTAATTTATTCTAGTGCTATTTGGCTGCAGATTCAGAAAAGTCCTTCAGAAATCAATGTTTTTCATTTTCCTCCTGACTTGTCAAGGTGTCATTAACATGAGAGCAATGATAGCCATGTTGAAGAAGATTTTGATTGCTTTTAGCTAGATAAAAAATGTGGAAACTCATAATTCACGCAGTCATTTACTTTTTGGTATCTTTTATGTTTCCTTCTGTGACTTTTAGGTAAACAGAAATCCTTGCTTTTTAAAAATATTTTTAAAGTGTTAAGTTGTAAACTTTCAAAGAAAAAAGTAGACGTATTTAGACGAGTAAGACTAAAGGAAGATGTAATAAACATCCAGCGAGTTATGACTCTACTGCATAAGTTTTTTCTACAGATGCAGAAAATGAAATAGCATCCCAAGATCTGTGAACATAAAGTTGACATGAGTCATCATTGGAAAGATATCATTCCAGTACACTCAATTTGTGTGTCTCTGTAATCTGTCAGTTTATCTCTAACCATTGAGCTTGATGCATTTTCCCATTTTCTTTGTCTTACCTGAAGAAATCTGGGGTTTAGGTTTCTAAATTCCCATACTAGGCTGATGCACGTTTTTCAGAGTATTTCAGAAGGTGTCTCAGATTGCATTAGACATTTTATGTTCCACTCTTCATGGAAGTCTAAACCTGTCCAGTCCTTAAGTAGGTTGTAAACACTTGTTTAAATTATAGTGACATAGGTCCTGTCATGAATTTTCTTCCATTTCAGCACTCAAGTGTTTCCACTAATATAAAGTACGGTTTGGACTGATCTTTTCCCAAATAAGGTATTTTTAAAATAGTCTTTCCAAGTTTTTACTTAATGTTCTTTCTTAATCCCTAATCCCAGGCTTCTCAGACAGCAGGAATTTTAATGACATACAGGATGTATAGAGGTTTTGTTAACTGTTACTTCACTGAAGCTTTTCAGAGGATAAATGTAAGTTTAATTTGGAGAAAGAAAAATAAGAAACTGAGAAGGACTTTGCAGGATTTTAAGGTCATAATTTGCAAAGCCTTGTCTTTGAATAAGCTTTATTTACTTATTTTTGCAATTTCTGAGTTTCTAAATATTTGCAAGTATTGTTTATTGGGCGGGCACATGTCATCATGGCGATATGCTTGTTATGACTATAACAGTGTTACAAAGAAAAGGCAAACTAGAAAGGGCAAATTTTCAACTATGCAAAGTATAAAGCTTATGAAATTTTATTGAAAAAGAATGGAGAGGAATAGTCTGAATGCAAAGGAAACTTGGAAAATAATTGAGCTTTTTGACCTTGCAAGTAGTGCTGTATGAGGCTGAATTCTTGCATAAAGAATATAAAAAATAGGAGTGTTCAGATGTAATACTTCTGTTCTACCTTTTCAAGGAGGAACAAGTAAAGATTTAGGAGATTAATTCTCCTGTCATCTTCTAAAATCCTTGAGGATTCATGATCTTTCATAAAACTCATATGGAAATGGATTAAGCTTTGCTCTTGTCTAACGTAAAAGACTCCTTTAGAACAACTGAAATATTGATTTTTTTTGCCAGCTTTTTTAGATAGCATCTATTTAGTGAGTGGGAAAAGTAGACTGAATATTAACTGTTCCAAAAAGTTTTACCCTAATCAGTTTGAAGCAGCATCAGTCAAGTTTGAATCTGTTGTATTATTAGTGTTATTTAAATATATATGAAAATATTTGCAATAGGAGTAGTTCATTTTTGTAGTGGCATGTCCAGTCTTTGTCACTGATAGTGTGTGGAAAATGTTTTATTGTTACTGCAGTTTACAGAGACAGACCTATCCTACAGGACAATTAAAATTGAGAAGTAACATGATGAACCAAGCTCTGCTATACCATTAAATATTGCTTGTCCTGTTGCTAGTAAATGCTATCAAAAATAGTTGCTGCAGTTTCAAAGAATGGAATTAGAATAATATGCGTGAGGTTCATACAGTAATAAAGTTCTTACTTTTATCATTCATTTTACTTTTGTTTTTTTAGTTAATTTACCTTTTGTATTGCTTAACTTTTCTAGGTTTTTTGTGTGAGGCAAATTACAAAAAAAGGGGGTTATATTTGTTTGTTCAATAAAGATCTGCTTTCACCCAAAATCTGGAAAGAATTATATATCTTTAGTAAAAGCCCCAAATTGTCTAAGAAATATTAGTAGATAAGTAGTTTAGAAGTTGCCCTGAGAGCTATTCTATTAATGTTCCCTACTGTTTATGCAGAAGTCCTCTTGCTACTTGTGGTTTGCGATGTAGTAGGTGAAGTCCTCAAAGGAAAACAAAGGCCGAAGCAACAAGGATGTATCTTTGTGACACAAAAGCATAGCTCCTGTGGTCAGGCCATGGTGAATGGTTCTGGCTACAAGAGGAGCTAAATAATTATAGGAATGACAAAAATACCCCACCCCAAATCATGAAAGCTTCTACAAAAACAAGTGATGTGAAATAAAATTATAACATTCAGAATGTTTAATCATCAAGATTAGGACTGAAACCTTTATGTGGGGCAGGAACATCTGGCACTGTGGAGTTTCTTGCTTTGACAGCCAAGAGGGGGACATCGGATTAGTGGTCTAATCATTAGTAACTTCTACTGTCAATAAAAGTGAAAGAGAGTGAGAGTCTTCAAAGTTATTACTACTTTGTTTAGGAAAGACAATGATAGGGAAGGAGATAAAGCTTCTAACATTAATTCTGATTGCAAAATTATGAAATGGGGCAAGGACAAATAGGTAAAGTAGTCTGGCAGCCAAAATCACTTAAGCTCTAAACAAGAAAGGACGTATGTAGTTCAACGTGTGTTAATGGTTTTTTTTTTTAATCACACATAGTTGTAATTAATGCACTGTATTTGCAAGTGCATTTCTTATGCGTAGAGCTGTTTGACAGTAAGGCTGTTGGTGTTGTTCAATGTAACTGTCTCCTAATCGTCATTGGATGAACAGTAGCTTTGATTAATGAGCAGTTCAGCTGGGCTGGGACTCATTACTGAGGAACCTGTCTAGTCCAGTTCCTTAAAGATTGGTCTTGCAGAATAACTAGGCAATATAACTTGGGATACATTCTAAATAGTGGTAGTATAACAGGATAGTGTAACACATTCCACGCAGTGGAGCAGGCCAAGCTATTTGAAGCTGTGAGTGTCTGAATTAGAATGTCTCCTTACCTCTTCCCCTTCCTTAGACTTATGTGGGCGTGGTTTCTATACAAGCTGGATCACATGCACAGTATCTCGTTCTTACACAAAGTCATTTAATAAATGGATACTGTTCTCTTAACCTTTTTCTTTCCTGATGTATTTATGCAGGATGCAGAAACTGCCTGTGAGTGACTTAAGTTTTGTAAAACCTCTCCAGCTCTCCCTTGTATTTATACAAGTTTGAGAAGTTACTTTAGCCAGGTCTAGAATTATGCATTAGACCTTGAATTCATAATCTAAACTCACCTCAACTTTTTGTGACTTTCTTTGCATTAACTAACGTATCGTTGTATGTTATTGGCTGGTTAATAATGACACTGGCTTATTTACCTTCAATGGGAAAATAAATCAAAATTCTTTGGAAACAAATATGAAAACTGCATTTGAACTGCAGAAAAATCCTATTGATCAGATGCTTGATGACCTAGTTTCAAACTAACACACTGCTGTGCCCAATCTAAGAAGTCTATAAAACTAATTAGCAGGATTGTTTAACCCCTTTTCTTTTGATTTTAAACTTGAGACCATTTGTATCAAAGGATGTCTACAGAAGGGGAAACGTTACTGCTCTTTGTTATGGCAAGAACAAACAAAATTCATCTCACCATTTAAATAAAACACCTTTTAAAACTTGATGTCAAACAGCAAATATATAAGAACAAACAGGGCCAGATGAACATAGTAACTGGAGAGGATAAATGTAGTAAATACCAATTTAGTAGTTATTGCAAAGGCAAAATATTGTATTTCAGCATGTTGTGGCTTGTTGGGGGAGGAAAAGTAGAAAGAATAAAGAGTTTTACAAATTTGAAGTATCAATGCATTGTTAGAAATTGAAGATGTCATCTGAATTTTTATTTTTATGACACAGGTACTTTTAAGAGCATTCAAACCTGTAAAGGATAAATACTTTCTTGAACTAGCTTGGAAGTGTGGGATGTTCTTTTAATGTTTCAAGTCAAATCTAAAACATTCATCAAATAAAAATTTCAATGTGCAATTACAATAAACATTCACAGGTTTTCTAGCTCAGAAGATCTATGGAAAGACTTTATTACTATTTTCATATAACATTTTGTTTTAAGAGACCACAGTAGGGTCTACTGAGACCACCTACAGCAGTCGTTATTTTATATCAGGAGTTTACTTTTGTGTCAAATGTCACGACTGTCCCTGTTTACTACACTTTGATTCACATTGCAGAGCATGACCTGAGCTTCCTTCAGATGAAACAAAACGGAAAGATACGTTCCAGCAGCGCATCCAAGGTGCTCTAGTCACTAATAGGCAGTTTGTCCACAAGACTTGAGCTACTTGGAATAAAACGCCAAAAAAGCATGTAACTCACTGTTTCAGACTATAGATTTTTTTCTGCTAGTCTAGACATAGATGTTTTAATCTGTTGTCTGTTATTTTTACAGCTGGCACTTTGTATTCAGAATAATAACTTTTGCACAGACTTTGGTTTTAGAAAATCCTGAAGTTTCATTGCAAAGGCAGGTACTTCTGAAATTACCGCAAAGCAGGACTTCATCAGGCAGGGTATGTTAGTAATGGGTGTGACAGAAGGCCTTGTCCCCTGAAATGTGTATCAGAGCTCCTGCGTTGGCCTTCAGAGTTGACTTTTTCTACAAAAGTGTCCCCCTTCCCACTCACAACTTTTAATGATTCCAGGGTGAAACCATCAGACTCTGGACATAGGCATTCCAGCATATGTTGCAATTCTTCCCGCTATTGCAGATAACTTTCTTTTAGATTCATTTCAAGACTGGATTTACTTTTTTGGAACACTTTTAGTGTTCACTTTTGGTGCTAAGTGCATTTTTTGTCACTTGTACAAATACCAAAGACTAGGAATCCAACCTCTAGATTGATGCGGATTTGCACTGTGTAATTAGCTACAACATATGATCTGAATTTGACAGAGAAGTAAAAAAAAAAAAAAAAAAAGTAAAATACATGCTGTGACATAGAAAACAGATTAAGCTATGATTTACCTTTATTTTTTTATTATATTAAAAAAAATCACACAGTTGCCTAGATCCAAACAATTTTTTATTGGAGAGCGGAATAAATTGAAATAAATAGATATGTGAGGAAAAGCGTATCTCAAAGCAGTAACACTGAAAACAAAGAAAAATATCTCCTAGGGGCAAAGAAGGTGACCTGGAATGCTTTTATATTGATCTTGATTAAGTTTTTAAACTTGTGGTCATAGTAACAGCAGTGAAGACCGTTTTCAAAATGACCCAAAGCTCTTGGAAAAGAAGTGGAAGATTGGACCATCACTCATCTTTAACAGCAGACAGACAATCAGTTGAGTTTGGTTTCCCTTAGGCCATACATTTTTCCTTTGCATTTTGTTTTAAGCTTTAATATTTTAACTTTCAGTTTATACCTATAATCTGGAAAATGGTTTTGGTTAGTACTTTTATTAGACTGAGTGAGATAAAATGGCTGTTAGTACACCCAAAAGAAAACATCCACTGTGGTGAAGGTATCTCCTGAACTACATGAAACAAAAAGATTAAATTTGACACGGTAAATAAAGGTCACAAAGCTGATGAGAGACCTGCTTCTTCTCAGCTGGATTCTTTTCTCCATTTTAATTGAGTTACTGCGAGTGAGTAAGGAATGAAGCCCACAGAGTCTTTCAACAGATAGTTTAACATTTTAAATTGTTAACAGGTCAGATTCATGCCATCTTGCTTCTGTAAGAAGAGCAGAGCCTGTTAATGTTAATATTTAATATTAATCATTACTATTGGTCATCATTTCTGACCATTTAAGATACATACCCATCATAGTGTAGCAACATAGTGGCTATGTATATCTTTGTGTATAAAAATTTCCTATTATTTTCTTTGATGTATAGACATCTAATAAAATTAAATAATTGGACTTCTGTTTAAGAAAGTAGGTTCAGGGTACTTACTGACTCAAGGCATGAATCTAGGTAGTAACAGCATAATTACTTGCTAATTGGTATGTGATTACACTTACATTGGCCTGTCACAATTATAAAAGATATCGTAATTGCATCTCAAAATAATGGTGTTACTCCATCATGTTACCTTCCACTTAACTGAATGGAAAAGAAAACTTTTTAATTACTTTGAGATATGATCTTCAGATTCTGGACATTAAAGAAGTTTGGGTTTTTTTATTTGGAATGGCAATTTTTGAAGAAACTATTCCATTCAAAACTAAGTTTGAAGGAAAACCTTATCGTGTAATGAGAGTCTGAAATTAAGCTCCTAATTGCAGGATATTTCTGAACTCTTTATTGTATACCATCAGACTATTAAGGGTAATATCTTTTACATAATGATAGCAATTTAGTGAACATTTATCATTGAATATTTCAACTTACAATGTTTTAAGCTACACTACTAGTCAATTTTAGAAGCTAAAAATGGTGCTTCATTGCCCCAGGGAAGCCACTTAAGTTAACCTAATGGCATAGGGTAGCACCTTGGGGAGGTTGCAAAGTGTACACGAAGCGTTTTCTGCCTAGGTCCCACTTGTGTTCTCCACCCAAAGAAGCAAGTAGGAAAGATAGGCAATTCTCTGAGGAGATGCTTTCATGCCCAAAATCTAACCTTCACAGTTGCTTTCATCTGTAGACTGAAGACTAATGGACTTCTGAATTCGAAATACCATTGGGGAATACCTGTTTTGCAAAAATGTAGACATAGTGATGTGTACAGTATTTAAAGCTGAAGCTTAGAAATTTTAAAAGCTCCTGAATGCCCACATGTGGAAATTATGTTTTTGTTTCCAGCACCAAACTGTGGGAGACATTCAAATGGCATTTATAAACCTCCTTAAAGTAATAGCATAGTCCCATTAAAAAAATTTTAAAAGGTTGAGTCAGAGAAAAAAAAAATATTTCTTTGTATTCTTATGATACATAAAAATGTAGAAATAAGTAACTTGACTTTCGTGTTACTAAACCCAGTATAGGCTGCCAGGCTAAAAATAGATCACAGCGATCATGGAAGAAAAGCTAAAATAGACGGGGGAGATGGGAGTAACATCTGCTAGATCCAAAAATTTTGCAGAGGCATGGAATCAGTGCTGCTGTTTTAATAATCTTTTAGTCCCCATGATTGAAAGCAAACATGGAAAGAAGAAAAACGCCTTTTTCTTTTTCATTTCTTTCAAATAATTCACTTACAGCCTGGTAGCTGCTTCACGCACATTCTATTTGAGAATAGGCTTGCTTCTAGCAATATAATGTATATGTTTGATTAATCTCGGCACAAAAGGAAGCACAAAAGGATTAGTACCATGTGTCTTCTTATTTCTGCTTCATCCATTAGTTCATAAATTACACTGAGAGTTGGTGTTTATACAAACTTTACAAATTCTTAGGAATTTCTAAATTGCTCAGAAGCCAGTTGGTTTAAAATCCATTTAGTTAAACACAGTAGAAAAAACGTGTTCCAGTTAAAAATATATTCAAGACCTGATTTTCATTAATCTGGGTTAGCTCTTATTTAGACAGGATGTGAGTTATGAGATTTTCTAGGTAAGGCTATTTGCTTGATTAGCATCAGCAGTGCTTATAAAGATATATCAGCTCTTTTCCTCTGAGATACCAAGAAGCAATTGTTTTTTCCATGCCAGTGTATTATAGAGAAATATACACCTCATCATAAAAATCTCCTTCCATTGGTACGAAGGCAGAATAATTAGATGGGTATTGCTGCAAGATATTGGACTGATAACGAAGGCTAACCATATGCTCAACGGTGCTTAGAAGAGGCACAAGTTCATTAGTATTTTTGCTGCTGCCAGTGTTGTCAACAAAAGTATTATTTCTGTAAATAGTTGCCCTTACGGGCTGTGTACGCTCTAGCTGCCTGGGAATCAAGTGTGTACAGAAGGATAAAAGAAGTGCTAGAAGGGTAGAGACTAATCCTATGGAACTTGACACAATAGCAGACACTGAGGTCTTCCAAAATCTGGACTCCATCCATAAGTGTATCGTGTTCCACCGTGGTATCATTACTTTCGATTGCAAACAGGTTGTTGCACTGTAAACTGCGTTGCTGTCATGTAGCACACATTCCAATACAACATCCTGGAACAATTTTCCCTGCCTTCCTAACTGACGCCTCCTGTCAGTTAACTTCATCCTCATTTCTCTCTCCGCTGCAGCTCTGTGTTCATTTGAGGCTCTTCAGACACTTGATTCTTCATTATCTGTAAACACATGGAGAAAATTTTTCACCAGAGAAATTGTTTCACATTGCAGGGTATTTGCAGCTTCTTTGGACAGTCTGAGGTAAGGTACGGGAAAGTCGTCTTTATTTTTCACTCCTTTCCAACTGAAATTCTCCACATTTATTTGTCATTAAAAAACACTTAATTGAGACATTATGCTCCAGTGTGTCAATTTTTGTTACAGAGTGTATGTTACCGCACATCTTGGTTCTAAACATCAGTTAATAGCTTAAAATAGGTGTAGTAAAAAGCATATGAAACCTTAAGCATCGCTATGAAGTCTTACTCAGGTACAAAAACGTTAGACTTGCTGAATCTGATGCTTAATTCAAGCCTCACTATATAGAGGAACCTTTTTGAACAATTTAAACTTTTTTTTAGATAATAGCTTTAGAAGTTTTCAGCCTTCTTCCGTTTCTAAATCTGCTGCTGAAACACATATTTCTCTCTCATCTGTTCTGACTCACCTCTTTCCAATCCCTAATGGATTCCCCCTGCCTGCCCTTGAGTTATAGACCATTTCTGAAATGCTGTATGACAGCACTTTCTTGCAGTGTTTTCAAAAAAGAAAAATTGGCTGTTTATCTCTCAAAGTCCTGAAAAAGAACTTTTGCTCTTAGCATTTTCACGAGGTGGAGGGCCGAGGTTGGTTTTCTCTTCAATATCTGATGGGAAGACAGTATAGGGAAGAGTCATATAGATAACTCTTTAATCAAGGTCCCAGTCTTGCAAAGCACTAATCTTTCCGTAAGGGTACTGAGCATGCTCAGTTCCCACAGAAGGCAGTGTAAGCCAAGCACACTCAGCAGCATCCTCCAGATCTGAAATTTAATGGTGTTTAGTCCGAACGGGTACATGTATACGAAAAAAGATTCACCGTATGGAAATCAAGACAGCAGGAGGCAGGTGATCCAGCTTGGTGACGTACACTAATAATTAAGAGCTTTCCTTGTTTTCTTACGTGAACAATAACCAGCAGTAGTTCTTGGGCATTTCCACTGCTGATTGGGAAAGTCTTTAGTAACATATAACTTTTCTCTGTGAAGAGAAATAATTGAATCAGTGCAACCAAATCACCTTTGATATTCTCAGTGTAAGCTCAACATGATGACCTGTGTAAGTCCATCACTATTAAGAAGTTAAGATATTTTTACTGGTTTTGGCACATGATCTTTTCGAATATTTCAAATATTTTAAGCATTTTTAAAATACGGGCATTAGGAATTGCTATGTTGCTGTAACAGTGACTTTGACAGTGTTACACAAAGCTGTTTACCTGCCCTTCCTGAATAGTTTACTTTGAAAAGCCAAGGATTTTGATTTTTTTTATTTACTGAGCCACAATAATATTAACTAGGAGGATATCTGCTGAACTGATCTCAGATCCTTTCAGCTTTGTTCTTTATGTACCATTTGTTGTAAAAATTTAAGGGGATTCCATATTTCTTCAACATCTTGTTGGGAGGACTGTTCAGAGATACTGCCCTTGAAGGTACCACTCAAAACATATCCAAAAAGTCAAGTTCCCTGTTGTTTCTTCTCCATGTTCTTCCTGCATCCATTCTTTGTTCTGCCATTCAGCCTTTTAGGACTCCTAGATTATAATTCTGGTGCCCACAGGACACTTTGCCCTTGGCTACTGCTAAAACTCAGTCTGTAGGATTCTGCCAGCGCCAGAGTGTAACACTGTACAAACAGTGTTTGTTCTGAATTAGCTTGGTCTTCCATTGCACGATTAATTGCACAATACCAAACTTAATTTGTAGTAGTTCTGTATTAATTTCTAATTGTTCATCTACAGGGAATGACCCATAATGGAGTTACCTCTTTCATTTTTCTCTTGAAATTTGACATCACAAGATTACCATAGTCTTTTGGGGGGAAGACACTTCAGAATGAACCTTCCACTCATTTAGACTCTTTTAGGTGTTTCAATACTTGCATCCTTTTTCTTGTTTCCTCCCAATTAAATTTTTTCATTAGCAAGTCCTTGACTGAACCATTTTGAGCAGAAGAGATGAAAAAACATGTAAATAATGAAGTGATACATACTTACAGAGTGGGTACAGGTGGGTTGTTCTTAGCAGATTTTTGTGTTTAATGATGCTTAAGGCAATTTAATATCACAGAAGAAAGCTAGCTCCCCTCCTTCAGCTGAACAAAACCAAAGTGCAGTTGTGGGGTTTTTTATTACTGACAGAGCACCACTATGTGCAGTATTATATCACTAATTTCTCATCTCTTCAGCCAAATGCCATAGGCTAATTCTGTCTCGTGGCTGATTCTCTGTGTCTCTCAGATCCTTCTAAAAGAAGTTCTTAATCTGAGAGTGGAGAAGGGCAAACTGCATTTTACTGAGTGAGAATTAAAGTGGTAAAATGAAGCTCGGTTAGGGAGAGAAAAGGTGAATATGAAGAGGATGAGAAAAACACTCCTTTAGTGCCTCTTAATCAGTGATCCCCAAGTGCTTTGCAAAGCCTCACAGTGCTCGGTGGCGGTAGAGAAACGTTACACACTGGAAAAGTGAGTCACAAAGAGGAGCTTCGAGTATGGGCTACTAGTGAAGACTGCAACCAGTCCGTGGCAGAGTCAAAACCAGTTGCTCCATTAGAACAGTGTGCCAGTGCTATTTTTGAGTTTTTAATCTATGGTTTCTGAATTCTCTATACCTGAAGACCCACTGAGAAAACAGAGATGAGAAAGGGAAGCTATGAAAAGGGCGTGAAATTTAAGCTAAGAACTACTACCTTTTCACGAGCTGTGAGCTCCTCTCAAATGGCACTGGTCTCTTGCTGCCTTATATTAAAAGCTGAGAAAGTACATCTCCTGTACTAATTCCTTTTCCACAGATCCAAGTGATAAAGCTGCCATTTGAGTCCAGCCAAGTAAGAGTGCGTCACTTGTGGGGGTGATTCATTAACAAACAAGTCAGCAAGGATCCTGTCAGCATTCCAGCTCTTCCTGTAAGGTGCTGAACAGAGAACTCCACTGCTGACTGTCTTCTCCTGTAACAACCGAAGTTTCTAAAGGAGAGAATACAGTTTTCTGCACTAGCAAAACACGATAGTTTCCTCCAGGAGCTTTGGCTGAAATAGAACTGCTGTGTTTGGCATTAGCAAAATTGAGTAAGGACTAGAAGAGCCATGTCTAACAATGAAGAGACAGGAATATGGAGTAGCTCTGCTTCCAGATTATACAAATATCTTCTTTTTTGGTGACCTAATAAAAATGGAAATTCAGTATTTATAAAACCTAAAATGAAATTTTGAAGAAAATATTGAAGAGTTTTCTAAAAGAAAGATACAGCTGTGCCTAGTCTAAGCATAAAGTCAAGTCTTCTGTAATATATAATGGAAGACCTTGAGAATGTACATCCCCACAGGCATCGCTTCTAACCATGATATAACTGCATCTTACATCAGAAGTAAATATTTAAAAATAATATAGGCAGAAATCTTAGAAGTTTCGTTTGATTATATACACTTACACCTTCAACAAAAGATTCTTGATCTTTGAGGAGATACCCATATTTGTTGTTTGATTGCTGACCAAATGATTTCTTGCTCTCAAATATATTACTGGTACCTCATCTACAACTTGCAGTTTAAGCATCTATTAAATATTTGATGTGCATAACAAATAACCATAGCTAATGCTTATGCATACATTTTCAAAAATATACCTTTAAGACACAGTATAGTAAATTTAAAGTGGAACAGAACCATAAAAGCTGCATTCTACTCTGAGTGTGCAGTTGGGTATTTTATGACTAAAGCTGTTACTTCTTTAACACTTGATGTTTATCGTGGGATAAGGGGGGGGGAACCCGAACCAATAGAAGCACCTGGGCTTTCTGTAATTAATCTAAACATCTAAATTTTAAAACATATATATGTGAAAGGGATATTATATAGGACAGCCACTATGGATATAAAGGTTATTGTTGGTATATCTGAAAATTCTGTAAAAGTACAAATAAGGTTGCAGTAAATAAATGAATTGGAAGGAGTTTATTGCTAGCTATTTTTATTTTAGTATTGAAATTTTCCTGCTGCAATCTCAAACGAGCACTGATACAGGGGAAGACACCTTTATAAAGTACTTTATGAAGCTTTATTTACAATCTGCTAGAGAAATAACACCTAAATTGAAACATTTATGTGGACATACAAGTTCTTGAATATGAATTTTAGCAGTTACTCTGGACTTGTGTTTTTATAATATAGAGCAAATTCTATCCCTTCAACTCCTCAGATGAGAGTCCAGATGCCAAACTTCTGTCATAAACTTTTTTTTATACCCTAGTAAGAGCTTTGTAGATCCGGAGAGCTAGTTCTCCTGGGACTATGTTTTTCTTGGGGAAGGGAGAATTTTTCTCAGTTCTCACTTTGTCAAACTCAAAAAGACAATGAAGGCAAACACAAAGTTAAAGCAACTGAGTATAAATAATAAATGCACAGATGTCAGGGTGGGGTTTGTCCCCATACTGTGGCTTTGTATTATTTCAGTACTATCAATGTGCTGAAGATGGTTTACGTTAAGGATCAATTTGTATTAACACTTCCCATTTTTTTATGATGTAGTGATCACAGATGTGTCAACATAGGGAAGAAAAACAGTAAACTGGTATTTGAAAATATCCAGCTGTTCTTGTTTGTAAATTGTATAATACAATCAACTAAAAATTCTTTATTGTGGCGTATATCATAGCTTATATCACTGGTTTTAAATAATCATAAATCACTTTCTTTTTTCACTAAACAAATATTACTAGATTTGAACTTTATTTCCTGAAGATAATCTAATGTTATTCTATTTTGCTCTGTTCTTATGACAACTTTGGACACTTACATGTGTATTCCTCTTGAAGGTAAACAAATTTCTCACATGGTCTTTCTGACTTAGACATTAGTGTTGCCTGGATACAGCTGGTGCTATTCAAATAGTCTGCTGCAATGCTGTCAGCATAGCCATTTTTTTACATTGATTTATAAAGGCATTATGTGTAAAAGCAGCTCAGCCTTTTACATGAACATAGGATAGGCACCAATAGAATGTAATTTAGTTAGCTTTTTACAAGAGGTGTTGGTTTCCCAATGTCTTACAGAAAAGGCAGATACTTTACTGCAGATGAAGGTTGAATGCTAACAGTGTTTATGTACCTTTTAACATTACTGTCCTAGGAGGCATCTTTCAAATATCTGTGTCATTCACTAATTTGAAATCTGCAAGTTAGAAAGTTAAAAATGCCAGTGGTAATTGTCAAATCAGCTCAGAGATGTTGGCATTTTACAGCTAGCATTTTTGCAACTCTTCTTTAAGTTTTCCTAGTTCCTTGCATATATAACATATTTTCAGTCTTTATCATGACAACACCCCAAGAGCTTTGGAGATTTACACTTGTATGCACGTTACTGTAATAACTTAAATCACAGTGATCCAGATTGTCTTCATATACCAGTTTAATATCTCTGTGAGAGCTGAAAATTAAAACCTTAAAATAGTTAATTTCACTTGTACAAAATATGACTTTGTCAGTTGTTCCACAGTTCAACTCCCGCACTTCAATGGAAAGTAACTCTCAGTAGTGTCACTGTCAGAAATATCAGTGAGTGGCAGTGTCTGGGTGAACACCTAGAGGAGGAGATGTTGTTGTAAGTTGAGCATGCTGCAGGACTCTGCAGTGGAAAATAAGTCAAAAATTATAGTGGCAGTCACAGCAAACCTTGCAGCAGTACCTATGAGCTGCACTATACAATTTTAAACAGGATGTAATTAACATATGAAAGTCACTGTTGAAAAGAATTTTTGGAGCTGAGAAGCAGATTTTTATAAATCTTAGTGTTTCATGATTTGTTCTCTGAAGCATCTAGAACTCATCATTGTTTGAGGCAGGATTTTAGTAATACCTTAGTCTGCTTTATAAAGCCTGAAAGCAATTAATAATTTACCATTGAATTTCTTAACGTAGCGCACACTATGCTCCATTGCAAACACTGCATTATTTACACAGCCTACAGTAAGGGACTTAGAGCAGGGACATGGAGTTTAAGCAGATTTGCAGGTGTCATAATGGGCATTTACAGCTAGGAATTGGTTCAGGCATCTCTGAAGTTGTTCTCTATTCAGCTAAGAGACCATGTTGATTCTCTACCTACCCAGCACTAGGGGGAGCACATCGATGATTTTGGATCGGATTTTCCCCTGGTTTGTACTGTAGAACTGAGATCCAGTAGATTCTATGGCCAAATCTATAATTTTACTAAGATATTTTCTTGATTTAAAGAAACTGTTCCATTAATTCATTAAGGGATCTGCCTCCTAGGGGCAGATCCTGTTAACGAGTGATAAGACTGGTGTTGTTCACTGGTGTTTCTAGAAATGGCAGCTGGGTATCTGGAATCTTTCTTCAAAAAGACAAGATTCTTCATAATGAAGATGAATGCCAGCAAGGTGACCAAATTTTCAGAGAAAAAGCTTTGCTGCTGAAATCTAGTAAGAGTTTACTTGAAGAGAGAGGAGGTTAATGCCATTTATTTTATGGAATAGTAGTGACACCTAGTACTTATCAAATGCATGCAGTTTTCCTGACATAGCGTCTAATAATGCATTGCATGTTAACAAAATGGAGATTGTTTGGCTGGCAAGCTGGGTCTTATTTAGCAGTTGTAGCTGACCAGAGTAGAAAAGTACTGTTCTGTATAGTGCAAGAAAGTTGGATGCAACTGCATATTGTGTATGGGTCTTTATTTTAGCACAACATACCATGTTTTGTAACTAATGGTGCTAAATTCTACGCTAAAATCTACTGTACTTTTAAAACAAGCTGCCTTTAAATTCTCTGTAGACTTTTGCAGGTGAGTGATTTGGGGAAGGGGCTGTATTTGTGTTCTATGTGTTCAGTTCATACCACAGTGGGGCCCTCAACTCCCAGATTGATCATCTAGGTGCTATTGCAGTAAAAAAGTAATAATGATAATAATAAAATTAACAGCTATAGTTAACTGTGACAAGCTGAGCATTTTTTTTTTCACCTCCAGCTGGTAGGAAATTGCAGTACATATTTTTCTCCAGACATAATCTTGTACTTAGGCTTTCCATTACATAGAAAAATATCCCTGCATTTTCTTGCTCGCTTTATCTGTTCATCTGCTTCAGTGACCTTACTGATACGAAACCTTGTAAAGTAGTGAACTAACACTGACAGACACAGGGGGTCACACACATGTATTTGCTGTAATGAGTGATGCTTATATGCTTACATTAGCATCAGTGTTACTTGCAGACTGTTAGATAAACAGGTATCAAGGTTGAGTTTGCCATCGTTACTGGAACCACTTGCATGTCTCTGCTTTTTCTGGCTTTATCACTGCAGAAAAGTTGAACAATGTTTGTATTTTTTTTAACTCTAGATCTTAGATTGAAGCAAAGTACAAATTTTCTAGATTTCTTGCTCTGGTGAAAAAGTTCTCTTGTCTGACATGTTGCTGCAGTACGACGGTATTGAGGGCTCTGGCTGTTGCCGTTCATGGAGCTGTAAGTCTTTTCTTCACAGACATAATAAACTGTTATGTATGCTACTGCTGCTACATGTTAATTTAAAAAGAAAAACAAGTATCTTTGCTTGCAAAATTAGAATTCAAATCTTTGACATTTTGGTAGGTGTGATATATAGAAATATGAGAAGGATGTTTTTAACATTCAGGCAAGAGGCAAACATTGGCCATCAGCTATATAGACAACTCAAAGGAGGGGCAACATGAATCTCCTGAGAACTGAAGAAGGGACATGCCAACAGAGGAGGTCAACAACGATTTATGAAGGACAGAGTAAAAGGCATGGAATGAGTATAGATTGTTCATTCCTGTTGTACAACAGCCCAGATTCTAAAAACTGGCAATTAAGGGACACAGCTAAGAGCTGCATGTGAACCATCAGCGTTATATGTATTTTATCTAACACCTTCTTCCATCCATTTGTATTGGTCTCTATGGCTTCTTGTGACATGATGTTCCAGACTTATGTGTATTTGGGGAAAAAACAGAACTCGGTTCTTTAAAAATTGCCCTGGATCATTTTAGTGGTTGATTTCTAGGTCATATAGTGTAAGAAATTTTAAATAATCTCAGGATTTTTATGTATCATTCATTCTTTATAGACCACTGTCTTACCCTCTTTCAGTCATTTATTTTCCAAACTGAAGGGGCTTAATGCAACTCATCTCCTCTTGTATGAAAGCCATACTGTAGCTCTTACGATTCTTGTTGTCCTTTGTGTCATTTCTTGTTATACCATATCCTTTTTTGAGATGGCATAAATATAACTTCATGTAGTTATCAAATGCTGGGGTTACCATTTTGTAACATAGAGTTCCACAGATCTGCAGGGGAATGGAATTGGGCCCTTATTTTTGAAGTCAATATTTATACTCAAAAGCTTCATTTCTGCCTTCTGTATATGTCTTCACATAACTGGTGTGAGTGGTGTGAGTTGTCTGGAGTCACTATTATAACTGAGTATTTTGGCATTATTATTTTCTGTGTTTATGTCGTCGCGTCTGTTGCAACCCCCCTCTGCTATATTTCATAAGCCTTTTCGATAGGCAATAACTATTGAGCTGGCATTTTCAGAGATTTTCTATAGTGTTTCCAAAATGTCATTCCTGCACATTTATGAGGAATTCAGGTTATTCCCCTTCAAGTTTAATTTTGTCTTCCATGTGTCATTCTGTATTGTACATTCTTTATTTATTGTTCTTTGCAATTTATTTTTATATTGTTGAAACTGTTTCTATCATCTGAAAACACTGTCATCTCACTATTCTTTGCAAGGTCATTTCTGAACTTTCATGAAGATTTTCTGGTAATTCTCTTACTCTAAGACATCAACTTGAGGTGATTTGATAATTCTACCTATTAGGAGTAAACTCTTCATAAAACTGAAACATTAGGGCACTTGAGATGGTAATTCTAAATAAAAAGGAGGAAATTCTGCAGCCAGAATATTTGGAGAAGGAAGGATTTTGATTAAGTTGGCTGCAAAGCAGTCAATAAAATAGTCTTCCATTCAGTGAAAGTTTACTGATTGCATGTAGAGGGATGATTTACTTAGGTTTTTCAAAGTCTTCCTCACCTTCTAAAGAGTAGACACAATACAAAAAATGACTAGCACATTGTAAGAATGGGAAACCAAATAACAGCGTAACAAAAATGTGAAGAAAATAAGGTGAAGTTAAGTATACCAGAGCTACAGTGTATTCATGTATCCTAAATTGTGAAATGAATGCAACAGTTATCATGTGACCTCTAAGTCAAGGTGTAGGCAGAAGAAAGGGATATTAGAGTTTACATCAATGAGTTTCCTGGACACATCTAGGAATTTAACAGGAAAAACAGTAAATGCTTCCTATATATATATATCAGTATTTTATGTAATGTTTTCCAGGCCTGACACGTAGCTATGTAATTCAATATGAAAACAAATACAGAGCACAAGAAATGAAAAGGTACTGAAATTCAGAAAAAAACCTATTTTTAAGTTGCAGTCTTCAAGCCTCAAAAGACTAGAATAAAATAAAGGGGATATAGGGTCAACCGCTCAGTACTGTGCAAGATTTAATTAAGAACTACCCTACTGCTAGCAAAACTATTGTGTTTTCATTTCACCATATTCAGGAAAAAATAAAATAACTTTCAGTTATCTCCTAGTATTTAAGGAAATTTTTTTGTTATGCTTTCAAAAATAAGGATAAATGGAATATGATTGTTCTGAAATTAGTAATAACTTCTGAAATATTATGAGTATACATTGAAAAAAATTAGATTTTTATCTGTTAGAGATCTAGCATTTTTAGTGTAAGTAGTAAGGATAAACTAATATCTAATAGTATCAGAATACTATGTATTTGCAGCGGTATTTGCCTATGTGCCAGAAGTGGCTAAGAGCAGCCGTTAGAAATGTGGGCATCCTGTTTCAGTGGTATATTAACCCCCCTCCAAATCTTTAGTTTAATGTCCTACTTAAACTACTCCCGATACTGCTTCATTCACAGTTTGAACTGTCTTACACTGAGACCGCAGAGTGCCTCCTTTCCCTTAAAATTCCTGTGATTCACACAAGTCATTTGCCCAACTTAATTACAGGTTTGGGTAGCTTTGCATGTCCTCTTTTGGCTGGAGTTGAGCTGGCTGAATGGATTCACACCCCACTCTGCTCATCCTCGCACTCCTACCCGGGGACAGCAGTGTCTTAAACAGGCTGGCTGAGCTGCTCTTGTGGTCACTCACTAATTCATATCAGTCTTATTGGAGTGAGTTGATTAAAACAGCGTGTCAAGGAGTGATTAAACAAGGAGTTCAGCTGCCAGTAATGCGGTTGCAGTAAATTCCAGCAGGGAGACTGTAACAGGTAGCTGGGGACAAAATTCTCTTCAGCAGCTTATTTGTAGCCAGAAGAGGACAGATGTCTCCAGCCTAATTCACTCTGAAATCTCCCTCAGACTATAATAAGTAGTTAATTTATACTTGCTTTTCCTCTGGCCTCTCAGCTTGAACTGAGCTTTCACAAACTACCTGAGTTGCTTTCAAGTACTCTTTTTTTTTTTTTTTTCCCTGAGAACAATCACTCACATCCTTCCCTGTATTAGGTCTGTGTTTGCAGAATCACCTCATTTCACAGCTCTTAATTAGTTGCAAAGCCAGTGGCAGCCCTACCGCTGTGCCACCTAACCCTCTCGCTTATGCTGCTTTCTTCTCCAGACAACACGTAACAACAGCTCTAATCCCATCTGTGAGCTACTGTCATTTGTGATTTTTTATAGCACCATGTGTTGGTTTTTTGGGTTTTTTTTTGCTTCACACTTAGATGAGAGGTGTTAATTTGTAAATAAAAAAAATAATAATAAAACAGTGAAAGCAAGAGGGAGAAGCTACTGCCAACCAGAAAGAAGATGAGGGAATTAGAGAGCCAGCTCAGCTTGCTGCAGCGCTTGCTGGCTGCATTGATTCCTTGATTGATTCGGTGAGTAGCTCTGACTCCAGAGTCACGTATTACTAACTGGGCTCTTTTAATGTTATCACTTACACCATCCACGTCTCTTGGTACCAAGTTCATCAATACTGCATTACTTGAAGAGGAGGAGGTAGAAATAAGGTGTTTTCAGTCATGATGACCATCTCAGATGAGATCAACTGAGATCCGTCTTACTTGCAACCTCAGTTTTGATTGTGAACTCTGTTAGATTGGGAAAAATCTTTGAGTTTTTCTCTTCCTTATTTGATTCTTTGGAGCCTTACAGAGTTTTGCTGAGATCTCTTCAGCTCAGTTCATCTAACTAATCCAAACATTGTCTGCAACTCTAGCTAATTTTTGGGACTTTACAGTTTTGGGTATATTTTAGGGTAGCTCTTATTTGGTAAAGCTCTACTTGACTCAGCATAAACATTGTCATATTGAATTTGATAAATAAAACAAATGACAGCACAGTGTGTAACCCCAAATGATTTATTAATCCATAATAAATAATCTATCTATAGGGATTCTTCCATAAAAACCTGTGTATGGGCAGCCTGAGACTGAGGTCTGAGTCCATCAGTGTGAGTTTGTGAGTATTTCTCTAATCTTGTTTATATTCTCTAGTTAAATGATACTACTTCAATATGCTACAAAACTTGAACTCTCTTAAACTTAAAAATACGTTATAAAATGCAAAATCAATCCATTTTGAACTGAATCTGCAATTCATTTCTGTAAAGCTACAGTGGTTTAAAGAACAGAATGCCTCTATGACTATTAGTGTTACATATGATTAGAAAAATAATAGAGATACAAGACTAAAAGAAAAGAAAAATAGATTAGAAAAAACACCCTAGTTATACCTTGTATACCTTGTTTTATGTATGCTTACCACTGCCATCTGATTCTGGTTTATGTAAACCAAAGAGTTGAAACTTTCCTAACACCTCTGATGTGGAAGTCCTAACAACAAATAATCCATGTGTGTATGTGCATTCGCATATGTAGGCATATAATTTCAGGCATGTATATGTACGTAATATAACATGTGTTGCTCTGGTAACTTGAATGATTTGACGCATTTTTTTTGAATAGCAAATAATAAAACCTAAATATGATTTGAATATTGGTGTTAAAATGTTTTCAATATTTCTCTTTTAACAATACTTCTAGATTTGTACAATGCATAGTTTTACATTCTGGATTTAATGATGTTGCAGAGTTAATTTCAAGTGAAACTTTCCCTCTGCTTTATGGTAGGAGAAAGAAGTTTCACATGAGGCTGGTGTTCAGTAGAGGATTCAAGAACTTCACTTCTGATTTAAGGTATAAAGTGAGATCTGAAATCAGGTGTGTTTCAAGTGGTTTGAGGCTTCCTTTACAAACCCCTGCTGCTAAGCAGTTTCACCTTAGAACTCTGGCAAGGGATTTGCGCATATTGTCTGACAGAAATATCAGCACCTGAAACACTGGAAGTTTCTGAGGTCAGTCAGCATTTAGCAAACCTTGCATGAGGACACCCCTATGGATTATGCTGGCTACTGGTTTGCATTATTCATTGGTGTACTTGAAACAGTAGGATTCTAGATGTGATAGAGAAGTGTAATTCGAGGTGAAACCTTCATATTAATGTATTTAATATGGGATACACATTTGCAATAATTCAGTTTATCTATATGCAAAAAATCTAAAGAAGGCTTTAAAGAAGGTTATAGAGTAGGTTTAGGAAATTGTTCAAGTCACAGACCTAATAGTTCTCTTGACCTTGATAGAACTGCCTAAGTATTTACATTTAAAATACTACTGTATTTTTTCTTAGCTTATTTGTACTTCCTTAGTATTTAAGCTCCTTGATAGTATTTTGGCTGAAACATTACATTGGGATACATCATACGTGAGTAAAGACAGATTGTTGTTTTATTTCCATAAATACACACTTTGTGTTCTTTGAAGCATGCTGGTTTTAAGGAATAGCTTCACCTATGAGAAGGGAAGCAGTGCGCCAGGACAAGTAAGATCTGAGTTTTGTTCCCAATTTGTGCCCCAGATTGCTCAAGTGTTATGAAAATTACTGCTGCTCTCTGACTGAGCTTTACCAGTAATAAAATTGTGATTCTGATATATATATTCTTTGAAGTGTTTTGAGAACTGCTGATTAAATGTACCATGTAAGAAATGCCTGTTACTGTCACTACTCTGATTCTTTTGAGAAATATTCCTTGATGTTTGCATATTCAGTTTTATATCCAAACACAAGAGGTTGTTGATTGATCCTGGTCAATCTGGAGTTTCTGTTGTTTATGAGATGTACTCCAAGCACCAGAACATTTTCTACCTCGTGGCAAATACATCAGGATTGCTGCCTTTTGCTCTCCAAGTGTGAGAAGATACGGTCGTGATTGTGCTGTCGTGTCTCCTGTAATCCTTTAATTCTGCTGGGTTTTGTCAGCTTCAGCAGATGTGTGACTCGGTGCTTGGTATTCCTGTTTTGCAGTCTAACCCTCTATATGTATTTTATGTACTATTTTGTTAAGTTCTACTCTTATTTAAAATAATTAGTATGTACAACGCAGTACCGGAAACATCTCAGCTGTTACATTAATATTTCATTTGCTAGTTTGTTTTAGTATTAGTCTTACCAACATTGAAAGAAACAGTGAAGACGTAAATGCAATAGCAGAGATTTTTTTTTTTATCCTATCTATTTCTTTGACCATTTCTTTCAAGTACGTAGGTCTTTAACAAATCAGAGGACAGAGCCTATAGTATATAAAAAAAAGATGTCTCTAGGCACTAGAAAATGAAAACTTGTTGAAAGGCTTCTGGCTTCTATTTTCAGGTATAATCTTATCTGGAAATGAAAAAAAAAAAAAGAAAGCAACCAAAAAGCCCTTGCCAGTAGGTAGACAAGCTGAAAATGGAGGATTTAATGAAATAAAAGTGATAATTCTAGATCTGTATTACATACAATTTTAATAAAACACCATGTTATGGACAGCCTGAGGCTGCAGCACAGCATGGGTCTCAGTTTTTTATATAAAGAATACACATAGTTATCTAAGTTATCTAAGACAGGCAAGCGAATAGAACTGATTCCTACCTCCACTAAAAGCTCTTTACATTGCACATGGTAGTTGGAAGGGGACATAATTATATTTGCATGTATTTTAAGTCCTGTTTTTCTGAGAACACTTGCTATGTATTTATATTTTCGTGGAACATAAATATTTCACACAAGTGAAAGGACAGAACAAGAAAAGAAATGCCAAACATTTAAAGAACATTCTCTTTATGTAATCAATTTACACTCCAAATGTGTGCCCACATTTTTGCATGCAGCTACAGCTCGGTCTGCTTGACATTAGAAAGTTCAGCTGCTTACTCTTCTTTTGATGAATCTTACTGCTTGTGGAAAAAAACAGAATGTTGCAGAGGCACAATGGGCCTTCCCCATTAAAGACCATGCTTCACTGTAAAAGAAAAGAGATTCCAAATCCTTAAATATAATTGTTCAACTTCCTATTTGTGAGCTTATCTCCATTTATAAATATAGTGAAAGAAATAGAATAGGAAATGTCAGTTCTTCTCTATAATTAAATTACAAAATGAGACAAAACCAAATTCACAAATTTTCTAGCAAAAGACTATCATTGGAGAGAATGGAAGCATCTCACAGAGAATGGAACTAATTTTCCATATGATTGTAGAACCATCTGATTGCTGTCATTTGATATCATAGCTTGCAAAAGATGATCTATGTCTGTATTGCATTGTGAGAAAGGTATTTCGGGAGAATCCATAGATGATAGCAGTCTAGGATCAGTGATAACACAATTATAAATTCCTTATATTGTTCTCTATTATTTTTGATTAAACCCCTTGTGAATGTAAGAACATAGAATATTCAGATTATACTGATAAAATATTGGTTGTTCTTTTTGTTTGGTTGTTAGTGGGGTTTTTTTAAGGAACTTTGTTCCCAGAGAACCATTTCAGTAGAGCATTCATTCTCATCTCTATTTAGATGCAAACAGCCTTTCACTGGTTTTTGTCTACAATAGTTTCCTGGAGCTGCTGTTTCCCCAGACTAGCCAATGTATTGGAGAGGTATGGGTGAGTCTGTTGCTTCTCATGTATATTCTGTGGTGGGCAAAGAATACTTCTGTTTCATTGAAGGTGAAAATGCAGTTGAAGAAAAAAAACCACAGAATAGGTCAGGTTGGAAGGGAGCTTTGGAGATTGTCTAGTCCAACGCTCCTGTGCTCAAAGCAGGCTCAGCGTGTTGTTCAGGGCTGCGTCCCATTGGATTTTTAGTATCTTTAAAGATGGAGACTCCACAGCTTCTCTGGGAAACCTATTTCAGGGTTTGACCATCCTCACAGTAAAAAAGTTTTTCCTCATGTTTAGATGGAATTTCCTGCATTTCAGTTTGTGTCCACTGCTTGTTGTCCTGTCACTGGGCATCACCAAGAATAGTCTGGCTCCATCCCACCCCCCTATTAGGTATTTTTACATATTGATATGATTTTTTTACACCTGAGCCTTTTCTTCTCTAGCCTAAGTAATACCAGCTCTTTCAGCTGCCATGTAACGTAACCTGGTTACCTTTTAATGAAAGAAAATGAAAGCATAGGGAGAAAATGTGAAACCACGAGAAAAAGTTTGGCACCAATTGTTGGGGTTTTTTATATTGGCTCTTTGTTCTATACTACTCATGTGTATGTATATTTGTAATTTTTCCATCAACATTGAGATAGGGAAATTACCCTCTGTTCTCACAATAGTAGACACTGAAAATACACAAGAATCCTTTTTTTTTAAACGTGGACACATGAGAGACAAGCATGTTTTTAGTTATGTGTTTTCAGAGTTTTGAAACTTTTCATACATCTTTAAGACTGTTCATGTCACAGTTTGCCACACAGGTCCTAATATCCCACTGTGACTTAAAAGCAGTCTATTACTGAAAAGGAAATCTAGCTAATCAGTATTTTGTCTTATTACAGAGATCTTCTGTCTTTTCTGGATTTACTGAAACATGTTTCAAAAATTTTGCTAGACAGAAGTATTATTATTTTACAAAGTTTTATTACTTTGTAAATCAAGATTCAATACACTTACATTTCATATAAATTTTGTAATATGTATCTTTAAAGATATTAAAATATGTTCAAAATACCAGTAAAATGTGTGAAACCCCCCCCCGAAATAAATTTAAGCAATAAATAACATAATTTAGAAAATAAATTTTCAGAATTGTTTTTAAAATCAGCTATGGGCACAGTCATTTCTCCCAATACCTAAGTATTGACCTATATCTGTATATCTATATCCATTTCTAGGCTAAAGGAAATTTTTTTCCCCTTTTCTTTTAACAGTGACCATCTCTAATCATTATTTTTCAACATAGTTATAAATATATTTCCTATGGCTTACTTGTAACGCTTCCTATATTTTGATTGGTTAGAAGTGCACAAAACCAGAAGGTCAGCCTTATTGACCCTGTAAGCTATCTTAGTCTATCACCTTGGCTGATTTTTGTCTTCCTAGAGAACAGCTGACAAAGAGACAGTCTTTCTTCTGGGTGTTTATTACCCATATGTTATGGATTAGTTTTTTTAGTTCCTTGAAGCTTTTCTGCATATATGTGCCCTTAGATGTTGGTATGAAAGGGCTAGAAATGTTCAGTATTCATACTAATGAACAAACTTTGTTAAATACTGTAGTACTGGAAAACAGTGTAGGAAAATAGGAAAGATGGTGTAATTGATTCATACTTTCGGCTGAAAAGGCGACAATATTGTAGCTTCTGACGACACGGCATCGCAGTGGGGTACAATAGCGTGAACTGAAACGCACCTTGCCGTCAGAGGTGAAATCCTGGCCCCTGTTTAAATTGATTCAAAGCTCATTGGAGAAAGTTTTTATTGAAGATGTCTGGTATAATCAGATATCATTGTATTCATTTGCATTGACTTTAAAAGACCAAGCTAAACATTTGAAGACATCACAAGGTCTTTCAGTCCAAAGATTTGCACCAGGGGAGACTTAAATTGCATATTACAAGAAATTTCTTCACCAAAAGGATTATCAAACATTGGAACAGGCTGCCCAGGGAAGTGGTGGAATCACCATCCCTGGAGGGACTTAAAAGATGGGTAGACGTGGTGCTGAGGAACATGGTTTAGTGGTGGACCTGGCAGTGCTAGGTTAATGGTTGGACTTAATGATCTTAAGGGTCTTTTCCAGCCTAAATGATTCTATGAAAGTATATATGAAATCAGATTGGGCAGAAGAAGATCCCACTGCACACCACCGCTATCTTTTAAGCAACTGCACTAATGAATGCAATGCCAAATACCTTGTGTCACCTCAGAAAAGAGATTATATACTATTTCTGGTTTCAAAGCAAATTTCAACTCGATGCTTAAGCTACCCTAAAGAATGAGACCTACTTTTGAAAGACTAAGGTGCTGAAAATAAGTATATGGTTCATATCCCCGAGCAGAACAGTCTTTTTTTTTTTAAACATCCTGCTGACCGAGGAACCTTTAATCCTTCTGACTGTGCAGTATCTTGACAAATGAATCTTTTTAATTATGAGTATTCAAGAATAAATTATTAATGAGACAACAACAATGGCACTGCTTATGTAATTGCGTAACAAGAAATTTCCGAGAGAAATGTGTGCTGAAGATTCCAGCTTCAGAGTCTGACTCCCATGAGATAGGAAATCTTCTCTGTTGCCATGTATTTCTTCTGACTGCTAGCCTCTGAATGATTTAAACCAGAAGCAATGAAGTTTCTGAAAGGACAGTGTGAACCCTCTTGAATTACACTGAGCAGATTTATGAGAAAAAGGAAGAGTTGCGGTGCTGCAAATTACTAAAACTTAAATCCCTTCTCATAAATGTTGCTTGCACTACTTTTCACCATAAAAAGAATTAACGTGCCCTCCAGTATTAGTCTTACTAAAGCATGCTTGTGCAATAATAATAATCTCATTAATAATATTTTCATTTCTTTCACTTTTTATATTGCTACAACAGCACAGGTTATATAATTCATTAGTAATTACTCTGAAATAGAGAATATGTATAGGTTTAATTTACGTAGTCTTTAAACTGTCATTCTATGAAGTAACTTGTAAAATGAAATAAGAAAGGTAGAGATGACATTTACAGTTGATTTGTAAAATGGGCTAGATCTTTGATAAAATCCACTTTGAATGAATGTGGATTCCGTATGAAATACGGAGCGGTACAGTATTCTGTAGAGCCTGGGCTTCAGTGCTCGACATATTAACGGCCTTTTAAAAGGTAGAACAATTCAGTAGCATAAGTAACAGGGCATCTGTGAAAAGAAATGAAACATAATTGAGATGACAAATTTTACTTTAGCAGCAGAACATCAGCTGCCCTTGTGAAGAAGAGTGCAGCAAGGATGCAGGCTGCGCTGCGTGCTTGGTGAGGTAACTGGTTGTCGTTATGGGCTTCTGCGGTACAGCGGGGTAGGGTTTGTTTTCAGGCTCTGAATGTGTTGCAGGCACCATTTCTACATGCTTATGTTAACACATCACTGGTGTGCATCAACAGTTTTAGGAGTTGTTATAATAAAGCCAGATGTATCGCATAACTGAGCAAATTCTGACTGCAGTGTGTATCCAATGGGTGCAAACCACGAAACTTCGTGATGTAGTCAGTCTCTTTGTGTAAGAAGCACAAATGTAGTCCTCCAGTCAGGGTTCTCCTGGGACACTGGTTTTGTCTCTTCCTCTTGAAAAAGACTCTCTGATTTTGAGCTCCTTACCCTCTGCCAGGACTTACTGGATGATGATATCTGTGAGCTGCAGGAAACTTATCTTGTCAAGAACATTTAAAAATGTGTATATGATTCTTGATCCAGATATTGGTGTCCACACCTCCATCCCTTTTAACCCTCCAAATTTAACTGTGCAGTTTCAGGGCTGCAGCCTTAGAATCATAGACTCGTTTAGGTTGGAAAAGACCCTTAAGATCATCGAGTCTAAACTTGGTAAGGCATAGTTCAGATCATCTTCACCTAAACTGAGAAAGTGGGTCCTTCGGCAATGGAGGAGGGGAGATTACGCCGTTCATCTGCCTCTGGGTTTGCTATCTCCATGCCTTTCTTTTGCTAAATGTCTTTTAATACAAAACACTTTCAAAAATACAAACAGTTTACTTGAATTATGTTTTCAAGTACCTGACTGAAAATTTTGCTTTGATATATGTTTATATGTGTGTTAAAAATCTATGAGGAAATTGCAGAAGATAAGTAAGGGTTAATTTGGCTGCAGACATTCTTGTTTAAATTATACTCCCTAAAAGAAAGGTAATAAAATTCTATTGTCACAGTGATCTGATGGGAATATAGAGGTGTCAGTGACATTTTTATTGCCTCTAAAATGACCTTTGTGTCAAACCTCATGCATTGATTAATTTTTAGACAAAATTATTTGGTTTTATTTACTAGTTCACCAAAGAGCTCCACTTACACTATGCCACTCATTTTCTCTTCTGCTCAGTTAAACTGACAATCGAAGAGTTGTTTCAGTTCTGTGTGGCTTTTACCTTTTGAACATAAATACGAAGCAAAACCTGGCAGACTTAAAAAGCTGTGGTAGCAGATGGACTTATCAACATCCCTTTGCCTTTTTTCATTTGAACTGTGGCAACAACCATCTAAATTGAGGCTAATTAAATACAATATTTCTACATAATTATATGATAAAGATTTCTAGTGCCAGAGTCTGTGCAGTTTTGTATGGTTGTCTATAATTTCTTGGTTAAGAGAGTAATTTATTCTCAATGCTCATTGATGAACAGATTATTAAAGTTGGATTGTATGACACTTCCTTCTGTATTCTCTTTCATTTTAAATAAGATCGGAGTAATTCTAAATTACAGAAGTTGGTGCCAGCATTATAGAAGGATGCTGTATAGAACCGCAGACCTTTTCTTACACCGTTGATTGATAACCGCTGATGAAATTACAGCAGAGCCATAAACATTTTAGTGTGCCTCATAAAGATTTTTCGTGTGTAGCATTAGCCACATTCTATAGCTAGTTTAAGGTTGTAGTTTCATAAGCAATAATCAGAAATTAACTTTAATAATAAGTTCTAGGTGTTTTAAAAGCTGAAACTAATGAAAGTTATGTTATCCATTTATATTCTTTAAGAAATTCTTTTAAGGTTTTCTGTGACTTGACCTTTATTTTATGACAAGATATCTGAAAGGTTGATTTGTATGAGTCATAGCTATAATTATTATACTGTATGAAAAAAAGTAAGTTAATGGATTTTCAGAGCTATTTTGTTTTTAAAAAAAAAAAAAGAAATTAAGAACACTTTAAAAAACCTTTATATTTCACTAAAATGTTTCTTACCAGATCAGCCGCTCTATCAATCTATATTTTAAAATGAATTTAAAAAGAAACGTAGAATAAATGTCTCTTTGCTGAATATACTGCAAGTATAAGCCTCAAGCTGTAACTTGTAATTATTTAGGTGCATAGTGCAGATCCATAATAACCATATGAATTGAGCACATTTAACTAAGTATAAAACATAGATACATATGTTACTGTTAAAAAGTTGACATTAATGGGATTTCTGGTTGTCTACACAAAATGTGCGTGCATTATTCTAATGCTAAAGTGCAAACACCCTTATTAGGTACTTTTGCATGGTGTAGGATTCCAAGCGTTTGATGGATGAAGGAGCTTTGATAAAGAAACATGTTCTTATTTATGCTATGTTCTCCTCCTGAGAATTCTGGTTTGGATTTTCAAAGGAACCTGAGTTACTCTTTCTCCCACTGAAAGCTTAAGGATTTTCTTCTTATTCACACTAAAAGACTACAGACTACCCTTGCAGTAGAAATGAACCTGAATTTCTATGTGACTCTTACCCAGTAGGTTTTGTATCCCTGCGTTACTTAGGTTCCTTTGAAAAGTCAGCCTAATGCAAGCAATCTTATTTACACAAAGAGAATTCCCATTAAAGAAGGCAAGACTGCTGAAATAAACTAGGTCCATTCATGTACAATCAGATTCTGTATGTCCCTCTAGGTTTATAATTTACAGACTTTTAGCTCTTGCCTTTGAGGACTAAATGTCTTGCTCTTCTCATTTTCTTCTCAATATACTTAACAGTTAAGCTCGTTTGTTGTTTTGGATTCAAGCACAAAGGAGGAAAGCCGATTTACAGATGAATCAGGATAGTTCTTACCTGCTGTTATTTCTAGAATCCCCATGGTTTCGTTAAGTTTATAAGAAAGTTGCAGTTACTCTTCCCATGAACCCCTGCGATTCAGAGCACTCCTAAGGTATGGGCCTACTCAGAGGGGAAATTGTCCACGTGTGGTACGTCTGATGTCAGGCTCGTGGTCCTTCCGTGACTGATGCGTGCCAGTGAAAAAGTCCTCTTCACATGCATGCTGGTTACATGGGGTTAAGCTGGCCCTGACGCATAATGACGTGTGTGGAGTAATAATTCTGAATTTACTTATTCCATCACCTTCTGTGAAGAAATTGCTAAAGCAAGGAAAATATAGGGCAAACAAGTTATGGTCTGCCTTGCATTTTGTGAGTTGTAAAGAACACTTTTAAAAAGACAAGTAATTAGTTAATGCAGACTAAACAGATTCCCCTCAGAAATAATAATCTTATTTATGTCATGATTCCTAAAAGGTTGTAAGCGTGTGTTTGCATTAAGGATATATTTCTGACTGAGAAATTTGGACCATTAATTTCTTAAAGGACTTTTGGATCCTTTTGGGATGACCATATATGTGTGTGGGTATTTACTTTTGTTCAGTTTCCAGGAGCCCCAGTGGTTAGAAAACTGCTATTAACTATTCATGCTTTGGCACTGTTACAGTTTAAACAAGACCAAGACTAGCAGCAGTGGTTTTCTGATTTTATAAAATCATTTTGTGAAATAAATCACTCAAGGCTTGAGGTTTTTTTTATACTGAGTTTCGTCCCTTAGGGAACCTTTCATACACACTTTATAACTTCCTGAAAATAGGGAGATTATACAGAGAATAAATAGCAGACAGCTGTGAGCTATGAGTCTATAATGCCAGTAAAGGGATTTGGTGATCTCATAAACCAGAAAAGCAAAGTTTGAGCATCTTGAACACTATTCAGACCCTCAAAATGGAATGAGTATTCTGTAATTCAACTCACTTTTTATTTGGTATAACATACAGACCAGAGTAAGTGATTCACACTGACAGGATGGAGCACTGTGATCTTACAACAACTCCCATATCATCTCTAGGCCAGTAGCACTAAGCATTTAATTTCTATTTTCCCCTTGATTCTCTCTCCTCTTTTCCTTGCCCTTCATGCTATAGTACTGCTCTGTCGTACGGTCCTTACCTTATTTCCTTTTCAAATACGCATCCAATGCTGGTGCTGAACTGGAGCCAAAATTGCCCACAATGTGCTTACCAGCACTCTGGGTTCTAAGAGGGTACGGTGGCTACGGATTTCCTGCAGCTGGCTGGGTCTAAACAAGCGATCTAGCTGAATTAATAAACTCCTGTGGGATCCAGAGGGCTGTGGAGCATGGTACAGAGATGCTTTCACAGCCCTAACAGGCCCAGCTGACACCCACTTGCACTTATTAGCACCAGCTCAGCCCTGTGATGTGGACCGATGCCGGAACCAGATTTTTCTGCACTATGCTTCCAATGACCTATAATAGTCAGGCTTTCCCATTTTCTGAAGTTTCAGAGTCTCTTAAGTATCACTTAAGCAGCTAAAATGATGGACAGCCCATTTCGCAAAAAAAAATGCAAAAGCAAATCCCTGATGTATGTTAGTTTTAATAAGTCTAGAAATGATAAAAATTATGTGGCGTTGCAGTAATACTTCATTTCCCAAATGTAAATTATTTTGATCTGAATTTCTGTTTGTATCTTCATGTTGTAAATGTTTGGGAAATTATATTAAGAGTTACAGAACTGTAAATAAGCATTATGGAAATGGTGAAGAGAATAGGCTTTTTAATCTTTTGAATAAGTTAATAAAGGCTTTGATAGTAAAAGGCATAAATAAACACTGAATTGTAATTCCTGTTAGTTGCAATTCAGACAGATAGTTACTTGATAGGATGTTAAGTAGTGCCTTGGCTATAAATTGCTATCTTGGGTGAGGTATTTGCATAGAATTGTTTCATGCTTGTAAAACTAAAATTGCTTCTAACTGTGAGAACTTATTCATAGTAATGCTGCAACGGTACTTGGCATTTCAGGTGAGTGCACAGAGGTTCTTTTTCTCCAGAGCTTTCCCAAATTTCTCTGAAGTTTAGTGTATTCAGCTGGAATTCTAAGATAAGAAAGGTATTTTTTAATTAAAATGTCTTAGTACACTGTGCATCTTAGTTTAACCTTCTTATGGATATGATCTGGAATATCCAACCGGCCTAACCAAACCAAACATGCTCAGCTGCAGGCAGAATTATGATTTTCAGAGAGGAACTCAGTAACCTAAGCTCATTTTTATGAATCTGAAATTTCAATATAATATGCTAGGTTAGGGTAACACTGGATCAGCATTTAAAAAATTTCTATCAAATGGTTTCTTACACAAAACACCTTTTTGTCAGCTGGGCTGCTGGAAAAAGACAATTGCTTATTGAACCATTATAGTAAAAACTGTTCTTCTGACAGCTGTACAGGGAAATCGTGTTCTGCTCTTAAAACAGTTATAAGTGGTACTGGTTGGAGATTTTCCAAGAGAACAGTTTTTTCATCTCAAAATGCTGATTCTTTGAGCATGCACGTTGATTTCTGACAAACAGAATAGCAAAGAATTGTGCTTGTCAGGAGGATCTCAGTCAACTGTCTGGTTGGTTCAGTACTGCGAGTGGGTTTGTGAAAAGTCATGAAACTAGTGAGAATGTTCTTAATTTCAGCTAACAGCCATCAGATAATACCAGGAGCATATTCTAAATAAAAACGCTATTATTTTTCATTGTTTCCAAAACAAAATAATGTAGAATTTCATTTTGGCAGTTTAGAGAAGACCATCTTAATTAGGAGTGATTTTATCCCTTCATGCCAGCAAAAAAAGCATCACTGAGCAAAAATACCGTTTCTTGGAAGCTTTTGTCATCAATCTTTTAATGTCTAAAACTACAATTTTGGATGCTACGTCCTTTGAAAAAGATGTAATAATAATCTCCCTAATCCTCTCAGTGTAAACAAGGATAAGGCAAATATATCCTTTGCTTTATTTTGGAATTCTTGTTCTCTGGTCAGGGTATTCTGTGTATCACATTGTGTTGGTGGCAACACCAACTGCAGCGTTCCCCCGGGCATCTCAGGATTCTGACTCTAACACGTGAGCTTTGGAGACCAGCAGGCTGCCTAGGTTATGGAGTGGGTGCTGTAATGACCACAAAGGTAAGCAGCATGTCCTCAACTTCATATTCTGTCAGGCGTGAGGAAAAGACTCTGCGGCCCCACAGCATCAGCAGATCACGGAAGGGAGAAGGTTTGAAAATATTAGTGTATAAGAAGGGAGATCTAATCTTGCACATACTATGGTGGCATAGCTCCAGTGAAGTGAGCAATAGCAAGGGTCATCGTGAAATACCTCCAGGTCTGTCAGCAAAGAGTCATTCATCCAAACATTTGATTAGGAAAGGCTTATTTCTTGTATGAGATGGAGGAGAGCTCAACTCGTAAGACATGGGATTCTGACTCTGGGAATTACTTCTGGGTTGTAACGTGGAAGAGCCTTCCAACTTGTTAAGGGTATAGAAAACATGCAGCTACATTATTTAGAGCAGACTGTGCCAATATAGGAAAGATTAAATTATGCTAATCTTCCAGTTACAGTGTATAAAATTATATACTATTTGAGAAACACTGAGTTCTCAGTAGGGGTTTCAGCAAGTTGGTGGCCAAAAGCTATCTTAATGAGACAGCTGGTTTGAAAAATACAGTAAAAATGACAAGGGAAATAAATGAACGATTAAATAAAATGAAACTTGGATGAAAGCATAAAATGAACTTGCACAAACCAAATCCTGAAGACATTGTTAAACCCCATTTTAAAGGCACAAAGTCAAGAGAGTTATAATTTCTCACAGAACCCTTAGCTGTGTCCTTTTTGGCATCTGTTATCGATCATTAAAAAACCTAGAACACCATACAAATTGACTAGATTGCTAGTGCAATATTTTGATACAACTGAGCTATGAGAAATCTTGATTGAAAAAGAAAGATAACAATTTACTGCTTAGCTTCACTCTATTCTTATTCATAAATATGATGGAGCCATCACAGAATATGGTACTTGTTTTCTATGAAAACTATATACAACTTTTTAGCTAATTAAAGAAAAATTATCAGGGAAAGAAATTTGACACTTCCGTACTGGATTATGTCTAGATGAGAATTATGCCTGAAATATACCTGTCTCTTGCATGTGTGTATTTTGGGTGGGAAAAAGCAGTTTCTTGCTGTCCATGCCGTGGAATTTCTTTGTCCTATTATTTTTAAAATTTTACAGACAAATACTGTGCTCAAAACTTTGGAAGAGCATGCTCACGAGCAAGTAAATTTAAGTCTCACCACAGGTATTTTTTGTTTGTGAGTATGATCATACCACCTTTACTTCACTTTACGTACTTGTACCCGTGTGTGTGGATAGAAATTTTCCTTACATAAGTTCCACCACATTCAGGGGCAGATCCAAGATTTCTGTTGATTGCAGTGAACTTTGACTCAATTTGTTGATTGACAGCTGTTGGCGTTCCTTATGGCATGTAGTAAATGACAAAGATGAATGAGATGGCAGGTTGGCGTTTGCTATACACATCCCTATATTTCTACTCATTCTATTAGTGAAGAAGTCTGTTTCCCTAAGAGTGAGACTAACCTATGGTAAGAACTTCAGCAGACAGAGTAGACCAAAAGAATGACACTAGAATTATTTTAAAGGAAAATGTAAAACCTGTCTTTTATCTGTTCAGTTCATCTGTCAGTGATGAGGTTGTATATATTGTTACTGTATCAGTTCATTAATAGCTGCACATTGGTATAAATATTGAAGGATAATAATTAAGATATGCAAGAAAATTGGAGACAGTGGGAGCAGATTTTTAAAATAGGTCATACCCTTTATTGTGCAAAAATGTAATTGTCTGCAGTGTGGAAATAGCTGAGTAGTCAGACATCTTTGTTGCAAATTGCTGCTGCAAAAAAATACAAAACACGGTAACACAAAAATAAAATAGGAGAGACATTTTAGGCACTGAGCCTCTCTGACTTCAAAATATGATAAAGAAGTGACAGAGGAAAAAAAATATGTGTGGTGGTACTCTAGGAATGTTACAAATTAGGACAGGCACTGAACCTTAGGAAGATCTAAGTGAAGAGCTGTCTTCTTCATAAATGTTACTATGTAGAGACGTATGTGTAGCAGACCAGAATCCTTCCTGCTCTTTCACCGTGAAGCAATGGAATTCTCTGGGCACATGAATATTGTGGCCAGAGATCTTTGATCTGATGAGCGTACCGTACTAGATGCTAATATTGGGAAAAAAACCCTGTATCAGGGAAGTCTGCTAATAATGAATTACAGCATAGAATCGTAGTAACAGCAGGCATCAAATTCTGGACTATGCCAGTCAGGCAGCATGAATTACAGCATAAAAAGCTTTGAAATGGTAGGAGGACAGGTTCACTATCTGATTTATTTGAACCTTTAAATGAAGCTCATGGGCAAAAATGACAGGCCAAATTCAGAAGTGACTTGTACATTAATGTAACTTACATGACAAAGGAGCAAAATTTAGAGCAGTTCAGAAACACTAACTGGACGAAGCAGAATTTTTTGGCTTTCTGACAATCTTCTATCAGTTGCTGCTTTTTAAACACAGAAAACCTTTTTCCTCCATCGTGCAAGTTACGTTTATTTTGCAATGTCACACTGTTTCACAACATCTTTGATGGCTGCAAAGGGAAGACAATGGAAAAATGCATAAAAGAATAGGAAAACCAGCTACTGGAAAGAGAAACCACAATAAAGGAGAAAGAGAGGGGAAAAAAGAAAGCCTCAGCAAGAAATTATACTCTTATAAAAGAACAATGTTTTGCCTGAATTTATGGAGCTTTTTTCTTTCAAAGTACCTTTAATTCAAAGGTGTTTTGCTAACCTTTGTGTTACAGTTGGAGAAATTAAAAATCCAAGAGAGAATGCAGCCATAGTCTTTAAAATGTAGTGATTATATTTTTAATGCATCAGTTGTGGTGTTCCAACTTGAAGGAATGCCTGATTTTCAGGAGGATTTTAGATACTTGATTTCAGTTCATAGTAAAGTATATTTATTGTTTCAAAATACTGGCTGTTGTTCAGTAAATCGAAAGGCTTTCCTCAGTACAAGAAAGGAATGCACTCAAAACCAAAAGGTGACCAAAAAAAAATTTTACAAGGCAATTTACATTGGACAGTATTGCAGAAAACCTAGACAAAGGGAGTTGTAGGGATTGAATTTATTTTCTAACTCTGCTGTGGTCTGAGAGAGGAATTTGTACATGCAAAAGTGAAACTTCACGTTCTGTTATTCTACAGAGAAGTAGAAACATTAAGATAAAAGATAAAATCATCCTTCTAATCCAAAGTGGATCTGTACAGCATATCTATTACATATTCTGTACTTGTCCCAAATACAGAGTTCTTTTAGAAGGAAAGATACAGCTTGGACTTGCAAAACTGGAACAAGTACTCATTTGGGACTTGGAAGGATATGGAGCAGTGTCTCACTTGAGACACCAGTGGAAGTTCTGTGTTTGAAGAAGCTCAAACCACACAGACACAGATAAGCATTCTGGAGTCACATCTGAGTGACTGCAAAATCAAGAGAAAGCGGTCTCGGCTGAGGAAGTGTTTGCTGGGTTTTAAAGACTGGCTCTCAAGCTTGTTACACAAACTGTCACCGTTTTGATGTGTGGTTCTAAATTTTCATTGAGAAGTGCATTCTGTGTACAAATGTTTATGTTTTGATTTTTAATGCAGTATTTTATGAAATCATTAATGTGAGTATTAGAATCAAGCAGTTGGACCTGTAAGCAGGTTTTTAGCTAAGTGTTTTAAGATGTATTGGTCAGCATTAAAAATACATTAAATTAAAACAAAAGTCTGAATACAGGGTTTATCAATGACTTAATTTAATGCATTAGTAGTTTATATTAAAATGATGTCATTTGTGTGTGAAAGACACCCAATACTAGAATGTAGGACCTTAGAATACTACATTCCATAGGCTTTAATTAGTTCATCATAGACACACTGTTTCAGAACCTGAATCCTAGTAGGCAGGTCCCAGATAAATAAGGTTAATAAGAAGCACTAGAACTGAAAAGATACTGATATGAAATGCATTTTTCAGCTTCACTGTGGGTGTGCAGTTGAGGGGTAGATGGTAGGGGCATCTCATAATATATTTCTCCACAGTGAAGATCCAGAAATGGAGAGTCGTTGTTCTCATAGCCAGAGTATCTGAAATGCAACATATTCCCTCTCACTATCAACCTATGTAACATAAATATTTTACACTAATGAATTAAATATATTAGATGCTACATAAGAATAGCCCTTAAATTTGCTCATCTCAAGATGAATCTTTTGAATTATTTGTTCTGTTCAGTGATACTTCTGGGTCAAAATCTATCAATTTTTTATAATTTCAGATTCATCTAGAGTTTGACCTTCAGTACTTGAATGCCTTTTAATATCAGAGTTACAGTGCATCTGGCATCATAAAATAAGTGATATTAAATCAAAAGGATGAGTTGTGCACAGTGCTCAAATTGCTGAGAGCTACTTATTTAATTATGCATTTCTCTAATGCCTTGAAAACAAGTCCATACGTTTTAAGCATCCATCCCAAAATGGCCAAGGTAAATGGCAAGTTAGATGGGGCTTTTTCATGGGTTTAATTTCCTTAGACAAAACCAGATTTCCCATACACAGTAAGAATGAGAGCAGGTTTTTTTAGTAGGTCAGTGATATTAGAATGAAATGCAAATGCACAACTAAACTACATAACACAAATCCTGTTGTTTACTCTCTTGGGCATTACTCTGTGTTTGGTGTAATGTTTTTCTAACATTTTATGAAGTTTTCCAATTAAATATTAATGCAACTTCTTCAAAGAGAAACAAAGATTTATAACCCTGAAGTGAAAGAGAGAGGATGAGAGAATTGATAGCGCAGTTGGGCAGGAGAATTCTGCATGAGCTCTGAACACTCTTTTCTCATTTATTTGAGAAGCTAAATATACCACATAAAACAAAATATGTATATGTATAAGCTATGCTCTAATTGCATGTGGTGCGTGATCATATGGGGTAAATTAGGATCTTTCCACTCCAGCAACAAGCCATGTGCTGTATCACTGTTTTATTTTTAAGGACTTCCTCAATGTTCTTTTAGATTTCTTACATTTTAAATACCTTAAACATTTAGGGAAAAAAACACAATTAAATTAGAATCCAAAGTTAAGGGAACCAATATATTTTTGTATTTTAAAATTCAATTGAACTTGTAATAAATAATTTACTTAAGCAGTGCGAAAAGGAAGTGATAACCAGTCTTGCCTTTTGGCAAGAGCGGCTATGTGGTATGCCTGATTCATCAGCACTAGACAGCAGTAACTCATGTATATGCAACAGACTGTAACGTTTTCCAGTTTACTTGAGGGAATGAGAAATGTTTAAGATTCTGCATACTCCTAGATACTCTTCAAGGTTACCAGAAGGCATAAAGACATGTTCTGAACCTGAGGTCAAATTCATAGGAAAAAAATGCAGAGAGAAAGACCTATTATTTGTAAACTTCTCATGTATTCCATTGCAAAGAGAGGAAGGGCAGAATTCTGTGATTGTGTCAGTCTGGACTTCTTAAATATTTTGCTTTTTCTGCTCTCTTAAAAAATACCTAGCTCAGAAAAATATGTCGGGACAACACAAAGGAATTAATCAGCAGGACTGTTGCTTAAGATACAGCAGTGTGAAAAATGCCTCATTGCTGTAGGTCAGATTGAGGTGTTGCATAGGGAAATCATAGAAGCTTTGCTAATGAGCAGCACTTCTATTTGTCTTCTTGGATTTCTTAAAGTTTATCATTGTTATCTATTTATGCACATTTCTCATATTCTACAGTTCTCCTGTCAGACACAGGGATGAACACAGAAGTAAAATTCCATTCATTCACAACCACACATTGCCTGCTCCACCTTCAAGGTAACAGGAGAAGGGTGAACCCTTGCCTGTCTTGTATCTCTTCAATCACTTATTTATATTTCACTTATTTAATGTTGACTTGGATAGGAGTGATTAATGAGAAGTGGTGTTTGCTCCTTGAGATGTATTTACTATGGGAGAAGGATAGAACCTGAACTGATCTCACACAGAACTATCAAATCCATTTTAATAGGCCACTGCTTATGCCTGAATCAGCACATTCCCACAGCTTGTAACAAAATGCTAGAAGTAAAAAATTTCCAATAAATATTGGCAGTCATCAGATTTGTGTATTTTGTTATTCTGTTTGCAAAAGTTTTAATAGTAAATTAATCATTTCCTTGAGTAAAACCACAGGAGGAAAGGAATGGCTGATGATAGGCTGAAGAAGGCCGATACCTTCTTTATATTGCAAAAAAAGAAGAAACCATCAGAAAAATAAAGAGTATAAAATTGCTAATTAAAATGTCGGGAGAACATCACCCTATGCTCGATTGAGGTACAAAGTGTGTGTGTGGGGGGGGAATTATACACTGAGTCTATGCAGAAAGTTATCATTAAATGGAATGGAATTCATTTAAAGAATAGGCCTATACTCAAAACCACAAGAAGAATGGCAACAGAAAACATAACTGTTTCTCCAGCCAGTGATTTGTCTGTATAGTCTTTTAGCAATGATGGCAAAGCAAAACTTATTACAGACTTATTAAAAGTAAGTCATCATGAAATAGCCAAGTGCTTCACTCAGAGCAGAACGTCAGGAGGAAAAAGAGCTTGCAAGCTGGCAACTGGTGAAACAAGCAGCAGCAGTTTCTAACACAGTAGAAAAAACATTCACTCCTCTGCCTTTGCGGAAAAATATCAGAGGAGCATCAGCCACACCACATGTTAGGGAGTCATGCCCAGATCCAGTCCAAGGCTTGGAATGGAAACAAGTTTGCTTCCAGGGATGAGGATATGGTTCACTTGTTAGTATCTCTTTAACATTTTGACCTTTATCGGCAAAGCCTATTATTGTAAAGGTTATTTTTGCTTCAGTAGAGGAGAAAAAATTGGTTGAGCAGCGTTGCTGACAGCAAGACTGTCATTTTAAAAATTAGGTTATAATGAATATGAGTTTCAGAAGAAGACTGCAGAGTAGGTCCCATCTGCTTCCCTCTGGACTGCAGCATGAAAGGGAACAGATGGGCATGAATTATGCCAAAAATGGCTGGGAGAGGCTAGACACCTCCATAGTCTTATTCTATGTTATCATCAGCCATTCTAAGATTCCTGTATCCATCTCACAGTGCGCTGCTGCTGTTGCGGCAATGGAGGAAGGGTGGATGTGATTGGATGGGGAGAGAACTTTGAACTGGCCATGCTACTAATACAATTCTGCAATGTACAGCTATAGCTCAGGTGCTAATTTGGTTGCTAATTCTAGTTTTCCCTCTTGTTTTGTCCTGGAGTTCACATAAGCACCCTTACATTCTGCATAGTCCTTTTTTTTCCCTGCACAGCTATGCAAAAGATAGGTGCTCTGAACAAGGTCTTAGCTTCCATGTGTCCTCAGATTAAGTCAGGATTTTACTCTCTGCAGATGTCTCCTAATACAGAGGGTTTATCATAGCCAGTTCTGGAATGGAGTGAAATTGGATTGCAAATGGCAGACTCAGGAAGGTGTCCCCTCTCAAAAGCCCTTGCAGATGAGGAGCACGATTCAGTTGCTTGCCCACTCTGACACAGACACAGGTTTTGCTTGTGTTTCTCCAGTTAAAAATCACACTTAGATATTGTGTGTTGCCTACTTTAAAAAGCTCTATTATAGTAATGTTGTGGAATATTATCAAATATCTATGCCTGAGGTTTAGCTATTGAAATGTGGTTTGGGGAAGCAGAAAGACTGGAACTCCCACTAAAACTTTGCTTAAATTTAAATACACTCTTCTTTATAGTTGATGGCTGCTAATCTATTTGAACTTGCAGTATTTAGCTGTTCTTAACAATGATCGGTGATTAGTAGCCATTTCTTAGAGTGTCAGAGACAGCCTTCCACAGTGGTCACACCTTTCTTTTGAAACCAGGCATTTACTCTTTTCTGAAATGATATTTCATTTTATAGTCCATAATGTACAAAAGGCAATGCATGCAATCAATTGTTATTATTTTAACCTTTTTTCTGTATTTTAAAAACATCTCACAAATCTCTTGCATCTCTAGCTCTTTTCTGGCTACGTACAGCACAAAGCGGCTAAAGCATTGCTTTAAGTTAGATTGTTTAGTAATGGCGAGCCTGGCTACAGCACAATGGTGTTCAGGCTGGTTTTTTTACCCTGTTCTTCAATGTTTGTACTCCATTTAGTATTTCACTCAATACATGGTTTAAAACTAGCAATTTAAACTGTTGGTGCTGTTGATTACAGTGTGGGCAAACTCCTTGTAAACCACTGCAAGCCAAGCTTGATACATTAAAGGCCATTCCAGAGCTTCTAAGTGTGGGTTTTTTTCCTCTATGTTTGCTTTCATATTACTTTTATGTTCAGAATTTCGTGGTAAGACTATTTGTCTACATGGTAAAAGGCCGTGCTAGTGTTTGCATGGTAAGTGTTGTAAAAGTGTCAGAAAATTCCCTCTTCCATTTTTGAAAATAAAAAGACTGTTCTGTCTTCTGGCAGAACATATGGGTACATACTGAATTGATTTCAATACTCAGTAAAACAATAGTTTGAGATATAATTTATTCTATGAAAAAAGGAGGGAAATCATGATCAATGTTTCATGTAATGCTTTGTTGGTTGTTTCACAATACATATTTTCAAAAACTCATTGTAATTTCAGGTGTCTCAGGGAAAGCAAAACCAGAGATTGGACCGAAATCTTATTTAACACTTAACAAGTGAGCTCAGTGTCCTATATGTCAATATCTGTATATGTGAGAAGTTGTTTACTTACTGAAAAGATTAGTATTGTATCAGTGCACCTTACAATTTGGAAAAAAATGTAAATGGGAGACTATACTCTAGGAACCAATGGGCAGCTACAATCATTAATCAGTGTTTTTGCTTCTTGTCTTCTCTGTGTTGTGAAGTCAATGTTTTACACTTCAGCTGCCTCAAGGTCTACATATACTTCAGGGCTTCATTGAACTAGCAGTACACTAGTGTAGAAAAATAACCCATTTGGGTTTTTGCCATGAAAAATGTGAAGTCAGTCTTTGAACATTGACTAAAATCTCATTACTTTGGTGGCAAATGAGGCATGAAACATATTGTCAAAAATATAGAGCCCAAAATATAGTGGCACTAAATATTTTATCTTCATGGAATGTACTACAAAAGGTTTGAACTCTAAATCAGACAGTTCACTTACGCACACAGCATCATTCATCAAGTGCGCAGTCTTCGTTGCAAAATTTGTCCATGATGGCAGCTTTAATGAAGTTCCATAATTTCTCTCAACCTCAAAAAACTATTATTTCAGCTGTACAAAGACATAAATCTACCACCAACACTTCAACACTGGCCTTGTTCAAGGCTTACGCTATTGACTTCACGGTGAGAATTTAACGGTGATCTTTCATGTCTTCCTTATTGCTGCCTAAATGTTAGATGTGTAACATCAACTTGCTGTTCACAGACGTGGATGATTGGAAGGAAGTGCAATTGCAGAAGTGGAAATGAAAAGACAGTCTTGGTTATTTGAGACTTCATGACATGGCTTTCCGAAGTATTCCTCAAGTCTCTGCACTTGTGTTCCCTTTGATCTCCATAGTAGAACAGAATTCTGTTACTACATGGCTGAACCAACTTAACAGGACAACTTTATTTGTTATATCAAATATTTAAGAGTGGTGAATCTGAGAAACAAGTAGTAGTCAGACAATGAAAGGGCCAACTGATCAATATAAACAATGGTAAAAAATTCATTATCTGTGGACACTGCACTTTGAAGAATAATGTTTGATTTATACAAAGCACCCATCACCTTTGTAGGCGACTGGTAAGACGTACTTCAGTCATACACGTATAGTACTCAGCATATGGCAGTTCACAGAAAATCATACCGTCTCACAAGCACGGTATTGATCTTTTTTTCACTGTGTTAAAATTAGGTATGCTGTGTCATGGGAACCAGAAATCAATGTAAAATACGTATGCTTTGGAGAGGGGAAAAATGACATTCTGAACTTCCTGAATGATAATGAATGTACAACGCATAAAGCCATTTTGCTGTCATGATAAGGAAATAATCTCTTTAACATGTTGTTATTTCTCTGTGCTGTTTGTACTCTTCATACTGTACAGATACTTGTCTTCAACCATCATGCATTAAATTTTAAGGGGAAAAACTCTAGATTCCATACCAGGCAAAGTGCTTGCAGCCAGCACACACTGAAATAATTTACTAAAATCACAAAATCAACTGCAGATGAAGGGAATAAGAGGATTTTGATATGAATAGAAAGTTGCAACTTTGAAAATTGTTTTATTGTAAAAATTGCAAAATTTGACAGCTGTGTCCAACGGTTAAGTGAACCTACCGCTGTTTAAAATTCAAAACTAAATTAAAAAAAAGTCCAATTTATATAGTACAGGACAGGTTTCATGCCCCATAATTTAAGGAGTGCTAATTAAAATATATCTGCTTCCATTTCAAATAGGGACTGATCTGCAAGCTGTAAAAAAGATTAAACAAATCATCATAACCTAAAAAACGAACTTGTGCTATTCGTATAACAGTATAGCTTTGTAGAGGAATTTGTTATGCTTTTAAGAACTAGTGTAGTCAGGGTGCTAGATTTTTTCCAATTCTCCTTATCTGTGTAAAGACTCAGAATCGTCATTTAGACCATGACTCTTTTACAAAACTGCTCTATATATTTTCATAGTATAGCACCTCACAAGCAGCAGTATTGTTGGGCTTCCTTGCATTCATTTTCAGAACTGCCTGCGAAGAGTTGAGCCACATCTAGCATTTCTTATGTTAGATCACGGGCTGATTTGGTTTCTCCTGCTGGTTCAAGCATTATGTCCTCTTGTGTCATTCAAGTATGAGGGACAAACAATTTGAAATGTGAACTGATGCAAGTAATTTGGAATTGTTCGCTTGTCCATGGGAAGCAAGAATGTTAAGAGACATTCTTTATATTTGTGCGAATCCTTGCGTAGAATACTTGGGTTGACTCCACTCTTCTGGTATAAGTCGAAGCTGCCCTGAGTAATCACGACAAACGCGCTCAGGTTCATTCCATCTACTGAAGCCTCTTCGTGGAGAATCCTAAGATAAAAGCTTATTCAACTTTTGACATTTTCATCAGCAATGACAAAGTACTAGCACCTCCAGAGAACATTCACAGTTTCTGTGGGCTGAAAGAGTTTTTACAGGTAGCTGTGTTACTCCATTTGCTGTGAAGAGAGGCTATCAAAGTGACTATTTTGAGACTTCCGTAATCCAAAGTTAGGTGGGATAAATTTGATCAAATGTAGCCATTTATATGAATAACAGATAACCAGGTGTGTGGTTAGGCCTTACATAGCCACTCTTTACAGCAAAACAAATGTATTTGCCTTTCCACATCTAAAAACATAGCTTCAAGTTTCCAAATATAAAATACACAGGCAATATGGAAAGGTTGTTCATGAACTGAAGAGTGCTTCATTTATATGTTGTCCAACATTGTTTTCAGTAAAGGTGTATGCAGCTGTCTTGTTTTGTTCCAGCTAATTCAAATCTATGTAGGGAATAAAAAGGAACAATAGCATAAAAAAAAATAATCACAAAAGTGATTTTCTTCAGTCCCAACAGAGGGGAAAAGTTGTTGCTGTTTTGGAAAGATAAATTTAACTTATACAATAAATTGCTGCTGAGATTTCCCAGTAACTGTTGTAAAAGAGATAAAGCTGTACAAATGGTACATGTTGTGTCCAGTATTGGCTGAATGAAAAAGATAATGGGGTAAACAGAAATCAGAAATTAATATCACACTGAAACATTCTCAGTTGAAAGCAAGCCCTGCCATTTACATTCTCCCCAGAAGGTAATGGGATGATCCAAGTGGCCCAGTATGATTCCCAAAGAGGTAGGATAGTTCTAGCTCCAAGTCCCATTTTCCGTGATTCATACTTTCATACCATGACATGAGTAGTTCACGTGCATCAAAAAAGGCACTTTATGCATGCAGTAGAGTCCCCTTTAGTGGATAAGGTTTTCAGCTCATTCTAGGCTTTTATGTTAATGTTCTGCACCTAGTTCCACTACATATTACTTAAATGCAAACTCAACTAAAAGTAAATATAAATGCTGTCTTATAAATTAAATATTGAAGGCCATATTTTTTAAAGGATGCCTTAAAACCAATTACTCCAGCATTGCAGTTTTGTATTGCTAAATTTTGTACCAAGATACATAGTTTGATACCTGCTTGGATGTGTGAGAGTCTGTGTAAGAAGGAGAAAGAAGGAGCTTTTATACACAATTTTCTCCTATTCATTGAAAATACTCCTTGTCTGCTGTTAGAACGTAGATGTAAAAATGGCCTGAGAAGGTTAGAAAGGCACAAGCTGGAGTTCTTGACCCTCCTCGATGCAATGTTTCATGCCTTCTGGTACCTCTTAGGGTGTAAAAACCCAGAAGAATGAAAGTTCCTTTTCTGATATTTGTAGTGGTTGTACTGTCCATGTTCCCTTCTGCCATGACAATTACTCATTATTTTAAAGCTTAAATAGCTGTAAACAAGTTTTGCTTTATTTTATTCCCTCTTCTCTTGCTTTTTCAAATTCTGGAAAAATACTTAAAATACTTTATCAGGTAATGCACTATTCTGAACTCTGAACAATTAATTATGAGTGTCTGAGAAAATGTACAGGATGAAAGAATTTTATGACACAAATAACCTGGTACAGGTCATAGATCAGCTCTTGACAAACAGTAATACCTTGTTAAGCCCTAATGTAGCACCATTTAAATTAGACATCTCAGTAAATGTTAAATGTACTCACTTTTCAAACACATATAATTTGAAGCCAAGTCTATTTTTCAGACTAGAACTTTATGAGAAATATATTTTTTCCCTTCTGAGCAATGTGAAATAACAGTATAGGGCATGTGAATATAAATATTTTATTTAATTATAAGCATAGGCAAGGATCTGTGTGTGATACAAACTTTAACTCTTCTTTTTAATTTGCTATTATCTCTGCCTAATTAATATAGTAAAAAGGTTGTTGCATAAATCAATGTATGACCCCAATGCAGTCTTGCTAATATCCCTATATCCAATAGATCTTGTTCTGTAATTCCCCTGGAAGAAGTGGGGCATGTCAGATAAATTAAATGAAAAGAACAGATGTAGATTAAGAGTGATGTAAATTTCAAGCCTGCACTTTTAATTTCACTAAATATTATTTTCCATCTTCATGATCACATTACATTGAAATGTGGAACTTCAATTTCCTCTACTATTTCATTTAATAAAACCTTTGTCTCATCTGAGTTCTTGAAGAGATGTTAGCTTTAAATCACATTGACTTCGCCCTATCCAATTTACATATGCTGAAGAAATAAAAGTCTTTTCAAGAGTTGCCATGGGGCTTCAGAAGCCTCAAAGGAGTATTAAGACCTTGAGTTTAATGTGAACTGCCTCCAACACAAAACACAAATCTTCCCAACAGAATACTAATGGTTTAGTGTACAGTTACATTTTCTGTGCAAGTTTGTAAAGTAAATAAACAATCCACATATAGGAATAAAATAACTACATTATGTCTGAGCATTTAAATGTAGAAGTACGCCAGCTGGAAATAAAAAATGCTTTCTATAGGCCTGTATTACATACGAAATGTTACGTGGTTTGACAGATGTATAAAATAGAACACAGGACAGATTAAAGGGGGAATTCAGAGCTCCTCCATTTTTTCTCTAAGGACTGTGTACCTGCAGAATAGCATTAGGGGTTTCTCAAAGTCACTGTGAATATACATATAAAACATTTTGCCTTAGATCTATATAAACAGAAATGCTTCCACACTAGGATTTACTTTGCTTTACTTGCATGAACATTTTATAATTATTTTGGTTTTTTAGAAATCTTACTGTGTTTTAAAAGATCAGTGGACTTCATTGCATACAATAACAAAGGGGGGAAATGTTTTCCTAATATGACCTCAATCTCGTCTCTATAATGGATTTCTCATTATAATAATTATATCCCATTAAAATGTCAGAACTGGTTTAAAAGATATCTAAGAAGACACGTCTGTTCGAGCAAACTAGCAGGCAGAAACCTTGATGTTAATGTACTTGGCATCATTTAAGGGAAATGGAGAAGTGCAGTACATAAAATGAGAATCCTTGTGTGACACAAAATGCAAGCAGATTGACTATATATAGTATTAAGTTAACACTTAAATAATTGGTCAGTCATAAGTAATTAGGAGGCGTTACAATTACACAAAGAGAAGGTTTGTTTCAAGTGGAGAGCGGAGTGAATGATTCAGAGTGAATACTCCTACATGACAAATCTAGCCCTGTTTTCTGCTCAGGAATTATCTGCAAGCAGGCAGACTTTTATTCATTTGTTTGGGTGAGATTGCAAACCCTCTCCTCTTACTGGAGTCCTGTTTCTGGGGTGGTGGTGTTTCCGAGAGCAGTTGCTCGGCGAGAATGGGAGGTGCTCAGTCTCGCCCTTTTTTAAGAAAGAGCGTCTGAACTATTTGGGCCAGAGTCTGACAACCTCTTCACACAAAGAATCGGCTTCTACCACAAATGATCCCAGTTGTTTCAGTTCAGTAAGCTCATCCCGGTCTGGCTCTTTATTTAGAATGATTTCTATTCCTTGGGTGTCCATGAACAAGTCACTGTGACAGAGTTTCCTGCCCTTTGTTATCCATTATGTTTTGTGTGCAGTCAGACTCTGATTCAGCAAGTGATTTCAGGATGAATTGAAAGAAGCCCTGTAAGCCAAGTTGGGAAAGACAGGCACACGGATTGTGTCCTGTTGAAATCTCACTTTCCTCACCCGTGCTGCTTTACTGTTCACTCAGGTGTTCTCTGGTATAGTGTCCTTAGAGACAGAAAGCACTTTATACATGCTAAACCAAAGCAAACCGCAATAACTAGAGAATATCAGATTCTTTTACACATTGATCATTGACAAGTCAAGACTTTTAATTCTTGTCTGTATCTGGTCAATTTAAAAATACAATTTAAAAGTATTTATGCATATTTTTGTAGCAAATTCATAAATAATGGTAGGATGAAAATAGTACCATTTCCTATCAATATCATTCTGGGTTTTATATTTAAAAAAACCAAAAACAACAAACCCCTCCTTTGGAACCCAGTCTTAGAGTTCTCACACAATATCACTACTGCTGTGTGCAAGTGGACTATTAGAAAGTAACTTTAGTTTTAAAATAAATTGCACACAAGCTGACTTCCAAAGATTAATTGGTAATAGAGACAGAACTCGTACTTCTTATGCAGGCAAACCTACCATTGACTTAAAGTGCATTTCCCTGAATGAATAGCATGTTGAAACTCCTGGAAGGAAGCCATGCTACAAAGAATTGAATTGAATGGGGTCAGAAACAGTCCCAGAAAGCCCTTTTAAGCTTGGAAAGCACCCTACTGAATTTCTTGCCAAATGCAGTATTTGCTATCACATTCTATAAAGAGTAGCCTGCACTCCTTCAGAACTGGCTTATTAGTATTTGCCAGTCTGTCGGGCGCAGACAGTGTAAACAGCATCCCTGATCCATCCATCTTGCACAGGCAAATCCTGTCCAGGTTGTCCCAGTGTCCTGGCCATGCTGGATGCTGTTGATCTGTACAAAATGCTGTTTACTTGAACCGGACCACAGACTTCTTGGTCTTGCCTGCCAATGTCTTCATCTTGACGTGCATCTAATTCTTTTCTATATTATAGCTTCAGCATCATACAGTGGAGCATGGTGGTAAATGTATTTACTGTGTTTATGTATTTCCTGATAGTGGAAATCTTTTGCCTTCTTAGAATGCCAGATAAAATTAATAGGGCAAACCTCAGTAAACAAGGCTAATTACCTTCGCAATTTAGATTAAGTCCTTGAAATGGATTGTCAGAAATTAGTTTATTTATGTTACCAGATTAAGGATCCATTTCTTTCTCAGATGTTTCAGCTACCGTGAAGTAATCTTCCTACTGATAAGCACAAAGAGCTGGTCACGTTTGTTTCTCATTCCTGTGCATAGGCTTAAATGGACTTTTAAATTGCTCTCAATTAATGACTTGAATTTGAAATATTTCACTTAATGTTTCTTATTAATTCTTCTGTTGTGTTTGCTAGTTTTTTCTAATTAGCTGCAGTTCTGTTCTCTAAATGATTTGGTTTTTATACCTAAACAGATAACCAATAGGTGGTGACAGCAGTACACTTCTTGATTTAACCTAGTTATGCATGGCTTAGCAGCCTGGGCTTTCTTTTAATGGTATCATTTCTTACAGCGTGAACCTTAGTGATGTTACTAGAAAGGAAGAAAATACATTTGCTTTTAAAATTCAGAGGTACTTATACTGATGTAAGTCTGGAATGGCTCAGAATCTGTGGTAATACACATAAGAAAGTAGCACAGTAAAACAGCCCAAGATTTGAAGACTCAAAGTAATTATTTGAGAACAAACTCTACAGAACAAAAGTTACAGTGGTCCAGCTTTTGAATCAATCATTTTTCCAGTGCAAGATTCTGCATCTGCAAAACTCAGACTGGTATTTTTTAATTTACAAATTACAAGTGTCAGAAGAGCCATTTCAACATTGTATTAGGAGAATCTTTTTGTGAAGCAGTGTAATGAAGGTCTAACTGTTCAGCCTATACAGGCTAAGGTATATAAAATTTTTGTGAAAATTAAAGATTCAGTCTATGTTTAAAATATAACCTAGATCTATGATGCTGTACAGGCAGTGTGCGAGTTAAATCTCACCATACTTACAACAGTTAACTCCATCTGCTTTCCGTTTTCCTTACCCACACTTAGAATTTTGCCTTAATTTCAGAAATATAACATGATAAAATTGACATGATAAAATCAATAGTTTCTATTTGATGTAACAACCTTCTTCTAGAGCTTTATTAACAAAGGACAAAATTCCAACCCAAGAAGAAGTTAGTGGGAATTTTGCCATGTACTTTAATGGGCCACAGTATTAAATTCTTCATTAATATTTCACAGTAGGTCATTTTTCATTACCAGAAATCATTTTTACAGCTATTTGCTAAGAAGCAGAGTAATTAAAAAAATTTCCTTTGTGTTCGAAGTGTTAAATTTTAGTCGCTTCCTTACTTAAGATGTGGGAAATGTTTTTATTGATATACCCCCTTGATCCCATTTTTTTACATTGTGAAATGTATGTTTTATCATGATCCATTTATAGTGCTGTAGGCTTTATTTGAAACTATGAAGAAGTTTAGAAAGTCTGATGATGTCTCATTACTCTGCTTTGCAGAACTCTGTATGCCAGCAAAGAGTAAACACGTCCCACATTCTAGAAAATCATGAAAAAAGTCACAAGTAGTCATTAGATCTGCAGGATGAACTGAAAAAAGTATTTACTTGGAGCTCCACTTCTGTGTTTGGTTATAAGGAGAAATTTCAGGAACGTTGTAACACAGAAAGAAAGGAAAAATAAAGACACAGACATACCTAATACCAGATGACAAAAATCAGTCCAGCATTTCAGCAGGTGAGAAGCAACATTTAAACTGCTGTAAAATGATGCTGAATACTCATCAGAATTGGTGTTAAGCTATGGGTATGAGATCAGGCATTTATACACACCAAGAGGTGTCCTTTTACACAATATAAAAGATTTCTTGCTTATGCCTTGAAACACAGTTTTTTAAGTCTTTTTTTTTTTTTTGTCACAAAGGATGTAATAACTGTCCTCCAGTGTTCAGTACACATGATCTTTCAAAAAGTCCACTAGTAGGATCCTGATAAATACGAAGTACCTCCTGTTTTAAAGCCATAAAAGCAAACTCAAAGTACTAATAATTTGGCAGCAACACTACAATTAACACTGCGGTGCTTGAAAGTTTAGCATGGGTACTCGCCAGATGTTTTTTCTTAATATATTACTAGAGTGTTATTCCTGCTGGCCAGTACATTGTTAATACATCATGTGAGCAATAATTCCGCTGGCCATTACTGTGTTAATGCATCATTTAGTGTCATTCACTTGATTCATTAAAATAGCAGCAACTACCAGGAACCCCTCAATAAGCTTCAAAGCGTGTATGTTTTATTCCAAACAACTGCACATTTCTTAAAAGAATGATTTGGATGGAATGGAAGAAAAAGAAAATCTAATGAATAGGACTGGATGCTAGCTACAGCCCTAATCCAGTACCTGCTGAATGAGAGTCCTTTCATTGACATCAGTGGGCTTCAAAATGGGACTATGTGTCTTAAGTAACAGAAATGTCACAATATTATTTTTGTTAGCCTCTGGAAGCCAGATTTAATGCTGGAGGCTTCTGGAAACTATGGGATTCTTTTATTTTTAATGGGATAGCAAGACATTAAGGCTAAAGTATCACCAAGAACTAAGTCAGGCACTTTTCTATAAACATGTACATAAACATATTCAGGTACAGAGTTCTAGTAATTGCATCTGAATACTCGTGTGAGCAAAATTTTGTATACAAAGCTTGCACAATTATGTTCAAAACTGACAGAAACTATCCTTCTGGATTTCATGTTTTTGTGGAATTTGGGCGGAAAGTGTATTTCTGTAAAATTAAATATTATAAATTACATATCTTTAATAGCAGTAGGATATTTTGACAAATGAAGACTCAAAAATTTTAGACAATATTGGGTTTTACAAGTCAACACCTGGTAAATCGTATCAGAGCAACTCTCTTAAACATTCAAATGAATGGAGAGTAGATTATTACAGACAGGTGTAGTAAATTACAGTGTAAAATTACATCACCTTTAACAGCACCAGGACAGCAAGACTGAATTTTTATTTCTTGTTTGTGGGGTTGCTTTTACATATGGTTTTTCTGTTACTGAGACATAGATTTTGATCTCTGAAATATTTGTGTTTGTAGATAATCTTACTCCAAAGTCTTGCTCAGAAGTTGGTAGGTGTTAGAGGACAGGAATCTTGGAGCAAATATAGAGTTTCCTTACCTAATGAGTTTAAAACTGGTATGGTAACATACCAACCTAGTGTAAGTTCCGTTAGGATTAAGAAAACGGGAGTCAACCAGTGCTTGCTAGGCACATTTAAAATAATGTTATGTTCAGAAGAAAACACTTGACTAGGACTCTAATTAAAATCAAGCTGTCAGAAAACTATGCAAACCTGCAAAGGTCAAATTGACTTTTACCAGACCAATATGTTTTATTGATAGCATCTTTCAGAGATTTTTTAGGTGTAAAATTGATTCACAATCTTAATGTAGTAGCTTAGAAGAAACCTTTCTAGGAGGAACTGTGAAAGGAAGGTATTGAGACTCTACTAGGGATTGATATATTATAAATCATTATGTCTTAACCATGTCTCAGGCAGTGCTTTCGTAACCTTTGAAAATTGCGATTGACTGAAGCGATGGTTAATGTTCCTGCTGCTGACTGAGCATTTAGGAAGCTCATATGTAACCTTAAGAGCGAGATTGCACTTTTAAGGCTCTGCTCTGCACTGTGTTCATCTCAAGGGAGTCTCTGGGCGAGACTCTGCTTTGCAGGTTTTGCTTAGACATTAACAGGAATATGGTCTTTGCAACCTTAGGCTGATACTTGGCATACTCTCTTTCTCTATTTCTAGACAGATCCATAAGGGATAGCTAAGCTGTCATTTGATCTCCTGCCACCTTCCACTTTCTGAGGAGTGAATTTCACCATCTGGTCAAGAATGTGCTAGGAGACTGCATTTATGCAGAGAAAGAAGAGGATATGGGAAACAGAAGGTCTCTGTGCTCTTTCTGTTCATGCACATGTACATGTAGGCCAGTAATAATCTCTGTTTTAACATCAATAATCTGGATAACTGCATTGCTCCCCCTGCCCTCACAGAGGTTTTCATATGTAAGGAAAGTAATTGTACTGATAAAGCTGTTGGGTAAAAACACAAATAAAGATCCAGACTGGTCTGCACTCAGGCTGCATGCATTCACCTGAAATCCTGAGACAGCAAGTAGCTGAATTTGTGCAATAATAAACAAGCAAACTGTGTAAGTATTAACTCTGCAGGGAAGAAAACAAATGTGGAGTATATTTATAAATGCTGCTAGGACATACTTTTTGAGATAGGGATTGTGTTTGTCATTATAGATTTCAGAACTGCTCAGCTTTTCTTTGTATATTCTCATGCATATGTGAAAATGAAGCTGAATTTTCTCATGAAATAACAAAATACTTTGTATTTATACTTTTCAGTTATTTTCAATCTGTGAAATGCATATTGCCTCACAAATACTTTCAAACTGGAACTGAAACAGAGAAAGGCTGTCCCAGTGGAAAAAGAACTGGCCTGTGAAATCAACCTGTCTCTCAAAAACGCACTTAAAGACCAGAAATACAATTAGAAATCCTTGAGATTGCATCAAAAGTTAGGAAACTCAAGATCATAGTCACCACCAATAGCTAACTCATCAAATAAATAAGGTAGGCAAATAGCTTAAAATTATGCCTGCTATTTACTGAACATATTTTACCCAGTCATAATTTATCCAGTCAGTGAAAGGACTGGGCCAAATAATCTCCAATAATATTGAGTGTCTGGAGGTGATAAATCTGAAACACAGAAATATGAAACTCTGAGGGGTCATTCTTTTGATATGTAAAGTATCTCTGATATCTTGATGTAAATATGGATATGTAATGAAGACAGTCCAGTCACTGCTCTAGACTGCTTGCCTCATTTCTGTTAATAATGTGTAAGTTAACCTCTTTAAAACATGCATTACTCTGGTAGCCTTTTCTTGCATGATGCAAGAGAGAGTTGAGTTGAGGGGCTGAACAAAAGGACCCATAACCCAGGAGTGACTTTTTGGTTGTTCTTACGATTTCTAGGAAAGTGTCGAAGCAGCAACAAACTCACTGGCCTTCATTTAGGCCAAGCAAATATTTCATTTTTAGAACTTAAAAAAAAAATACTTTTTGTCTCTACCTGTCTCTGGTCGTAGCAGAGGTCAAAAAAGATGTTCCCTGTGGTGAAAAAAATAAAGGCTAAATCAGTTTTATCTACCTTCATAACTTCAGTGAAACAGAAGCTGTGCTATAAGAGAAACTCCCTGGATGGCTAAGGGTGAACCAAGGGATTTAGAGCATCTCTGCAGAACACATTCTGAAGCCCTGTGTAAGACTTCCCTCTTCCTCCTTCAGCATTACTGCCCTTCTCCCCACTCTTGCGTGAGCAACTCTGGCTGACAATGCCGTATTTCTTCTTGACCTTAACTAATGCCCTGAACCCTCTCCCCCACGATCCATCCTCCAGAAGGAGATGTCCAAGTGCAGGATAATGGACCTTGGCCTTGTGACAGGGAATTGATTACTTCAGATCTGACCTCCTAATTTTGAGTCCGGCACACAGTTCCGCAATAAATCAAAGGATTTTGGTATCCCTTATTTGTGGATCATAGGAACTGCATGTTCAGTGGACACAGCCTGTGCTTTATTATGAATATACATCTGTATCATAATGTGTTGTTCCTGCATTACATTTTAATACCATATCTATTGTGTATACATATATGTATATATATAAAACCTTCCCGTGTAAACACTGCATGATTAACAGCTGAAAATTATCTAGCCATGAGACAGTGCATCTCCTACATATTCTAGCTTTGATAATAATTACCATTAACATTTTTGCTGAAACAAAATCTGTGCCTTTGAACTAATGAAACAGCTCCTGTTAGCCTCCTTTTCTTTTTAACAAAAATCAGAAAAGAGAAAGAATTTTTATTGCACGATATTAATCATGAACAGTCTGGCAACACACTCAACAAGAATAACTGCAAATAGGACTGATTCTACAGACCCTTATAACAAGTAATCCCATTCACTTCACACTGCATAAATTGTATTTGTTTGATATATAACTATTTTCATTGATTGCTGGAGCTTCATGTATTTGGTTACAAGAATATGTGCTTTATCCACTTGTATCTCTACATAAATACACCTGACTTGCTTCTGGGATGACAAATTCTTTTGTACCTCATAGATTGGTTTCAATTAATATGCAGAGAAAACAAACAGATTCATTTTTTCTCTTTAAAATCAGTAGCACTACCTCTTTGGGCAAGTTTTCAATTTTATTTCTAGTTCTTAGAACATGAAACTGTAAGTGTTTCATCATAATCTTATCGTTATATTTTGCAAATATGCAAAATCTTTGTTAAAACAGTAGAAGTCAACAATAGATCTCTATAGATTTATTTGTTCTGAACAGCATGTTAGAAATTATGGTGGAACATCAATTCTTTTTGCTTGCTTTTTTATTTAACCACTTAATTTAGTAGTTCAAGGAAGCACAGTCTATGGATAACAAGAGTGTGGTGATGTCTTCAGTGTAAGAAAGTCTAGTTGGTTAGTAATAAATCTTTAATTTCTTGCATGTTTATTTAATGTGGATTAATGGTTTATGTCTCACTGAGCTTCACAGACTTTATTAAAATAAATTTAGCTATAGAAAAATAAGAAATGTACACATTTCATATTATACTAGTATATAATTTAGAGTAATAGATTCAAGAATGTGTGTTTATAGGGTAAGAGAAGTAAGTCAATGTGTTTTTAAATAATTATTATGCATCAGTATGTTGCAAAGCCTACTGAGGCAGTATACCATATATAGCATAAAAAGAATATGATGTCTGCAGTGTTTATGTAGTATGTTTAGTATTTTACAATTCCATATGTCTATATGTTAAGCTAAGAACTCTGGTCTGTACAGCAGGATAAAATGTTTTTCTGAGATTCAGTTTATGCAATCCAAAGGGACTCTCATAAATTAACATTTTAAATGAAAACATAAATCGGTTTAGCAAAAATATTATGGTAATTTATCACCAAAGGTAGACCATACATGGGATGCACAGTCATAAGGGTAAATAATTCTATGCTTTCAATCACACAATGTTACTTAAACAGCAGGGTTAAGCAATAATGTTTGTTATGATTATGTTTCCATTAACCACCCACTGATGGCCCCAGACAGGTTTTCATAAAATCTGAGTCACTACTGTATGCAGAGATCTGTTGACAAGTGACTAACCCTTTACTCTAGGTATGCCATAAGTATCTGTGTTCCCATGGCAACCATGACCTCTTCATTCTGATGATGTTCTCAGTATTTCTAATACTCTAGTATTTCTGATATTTTAATACTTTACAGGCTCCTGAATTTATATAGAGATGCTTTATTATGGAAAAATCTTGATGGTTTAATGGTGAATAAGTACCAACCAGAACAGCTACCTAACAAACCTCTGACTTCATAGTTGGTGGTACTAATTTTAAATCTGCTACACATCATAAGAGAAAAAGGAGTCTGTAGAACCCAGATTTGAGATTTGCATACCAGCCAATTTGCATGCAAAGGAACTATGAATTCAAAGGACTTTAGCACATGCTTTGTAACATCACTGCCAAAACCCCCATAACTATGGATATTTGCTTGTGCAAATTTATGATTTGCAACTCTTTCGTCTTAAGGGCTCAAAATTTCCTGAGTTTAAATTAGTTTTGCATGCAGATGGGTCTCCATACACTCTTGGTATTGTGCGAGTGCCACGGTTCACCCAACAGTTCCAATAGTAGATTTTAAGACTGAAATGCTATACCTGCTACTGGGAGATCTGCTTATGAAAAATACAGTTTCTCTGTGATCTTCTCCTGAACTCAAGGAAAGATATATATTGACTTCTTTTACAGTGGATTACATACACAGAGTTTAATAGCTAATTAATTATCCACTTTTCTAGGTGAGGGATAATGTGTAATAAACCAATCATTCTTATCAAATAACATGTTCATTTTCAAAGGCAACGTTGGGGCATTTGTTCTTTAAGAAGCAATATATCTTATGCCTACTGCACTGCAAGGTTGAAGGTCAGTCAGTTTATTAACCCCAAATGGCTTTATAACCTCTTGAACTGAATGAAATTTGCATTATTAACTAATATTGCTATATTATAATGTGCTTTGTCCTCTTACGTCTTTCTAGCTTTTGTCATTCCTACTCCTCCCAAGCCCAGTGGGGCTCTTAATGGTAGTTTACAAACTCTCATCCCAGTAAGTAAGTAACACTCAGTTGATTTCCTTTTAAAGGAATGACATCAGGAATGTATATGTTGTAAATGCGCATTTCTGCATTTCTTTTCTGACCCTGGTATGGACTTACTGGGTGAATGACTGTCATCTTTCATTCATCATCTGTACAGTACAGATGGTAACAGGCCTGTTTTTCAGAGTTGTTTCAATGGCCAATTAATTATAATCTTTTGATTGTAAGCTGCTCTATTATTAGTCCCTGGGTAAATGCTTCACCTACTGAGTAATGAACGTGGCATTCTCAGGAGTAGGTGACAGTGGCATCAAAATATTATATGTAAGAATTATAGTATTTTATCAATTGTCATGCCACTGAAGCTGTGCATAAATTCTTCCACAGAGGAAAATTACAGGCATATCAGTCAGTGAACCCATAAAATTGAAATGTGCTACAACTGTCAGAGGATACCCAAGAAACAATGAATCACTAAAAAGTAAAACTAAACAATTTGTAGTGTGTTTTGATAGCATTTTAGAGTATTTAAGTCATCTTTCTCAAGGTATGGAATGTATTCAGGCCACCTCCAGTGAGTGGAAGGGTAGTTTAGATACGATTTTTTTGACTATATGTGGTTTTAATATTTTCAATTTGGCCTGTTTCACAAATATTCCAGTCATAGCAAGTATGTTGCCTGATATCTATGACCTGGTGAGATACTATGATAATGAAGTCTACTAGCTTAATACTATTGTTTTACACTTTCATATTGCATCATTTGTTATATGTTCATATTGCTGCTGATAAAAAATATAATATACAAAAGTTTTACCTTTAGGGCTGAGATTTTTCATATAAGTTATTTAAGCCTGGTAAATGTTGCTTAATATTCTGTAGATTACTGCTGTTGTTTATTACTAAGGAAAGTGGTTTATCATTCCTCCATTGAACATTTCATGCTAAGAAACTATGATGCCTAAAATATTCTTTTCATGACTCTCAGCCGTTTGAGGCAGAACTCTTCATCAGGCAGAGCTCTGATAGAAATTGCTGCTTTGCTCCTCTTCTTTAAAGTGAACTTGCCAAAATCCCACTATTTAAAATTGGTCTTGATTAGAATTCTAAGACAGTGCATTGGTTTAAAGTACCTTGGGAAATTATGGGTAAAACAGAAGAACTAAAAGGTTAAAAAATAAATCTCCACCTCATCCAAAGGATCCTAGCGGCATGACAATTGTTCCAGTCTTGCTCAGCAGTCTGGCAGCTTGGGTTGGGAGATAGGATTGCTGAATTATGCAAACTCCAAATGGTTTTCTCAGTGTCTTGAGTAATGATTCTTCCTTTCCATCCCTTTTAAAAGTTGGGTTTAGGTCTGTTCCTTGAGATACACAAGCTTTTCACTCTCCTTTTGAAGATCCATCCTCACACCTCAAGTCACAAGAGAGACAACCTTTCTCCTTGCTTTCTACTACACTTTTTTCCCTCAAACATATATAGTAAGTTAAGAAATAAATGAAAGAAATGCTTCTCATTTATAATAGCCTTTTAGAGTCACATCTAGACTGCCATCATAAACATCTCTCTCTCCTGTTCTTGATTTGGACAGGTTTACCAAAGAAAAGTAGTATGCTATTTGTTTTTGGAGTCCTTCATTCTTTGTACAGTATTTTTGCTATGATCTGGTTTCATGTTTTTATTTTGGATTTGATCATTCTCTAGGTTTACTGACTTCTATTGATATTTATCCAATTATTATCAAGTACATTAAAAAGAATGTACTTGATATTATTTTTATCATTTTAACTGCTTTCCTTTCTTATTTTTGCCTTTACTTCATTGGATCCATGGCCAAAGTTACACCTTTTTATAAGGGAAGCACTGATTTTTTTTTGTCATCCAACCTTCCATGAATTGCCAATGATAATTCACCTTTTTTTCTCTTTATGTTTCTCTTTGTTGTCAATTTTGCCTGTAATTGTCCTTTGCTTTCTCTCATCAGAGGTTTCTACCATGCAGTCAGATTTAGAGTAGCTGAAATTTCTTTTGATTACTTCTCATCTCTTATTATCTGGAATATCCAGTTTGAAATATTTGGGCTCCCTGAAGATGTGTGTTCAATCCTACCACGACCACAGCAGACAGTTATGCTTCTGAGATTAACAAATTGCATTCTGTGAAGTACACAGAGTGTGTTGCAGAGAGGGTTTAGCTGAAACTTTCAAGAATCAAATCCTGTCTGCTCTGTTTAATTACTGGAAATAACATAATCTTTCTGTAGGATTTGAGATTTATTCCTGTGACTTGATTCTTTTCTCCTCAGCATACTGGGCTTTGCTATCCAATTAGTTATTGCCTCCCCTTACCAATAATCACCACCTTTCAGCAATGTTGTATGTAAGAGAGCAGCTTGTTTGGTGCAGTTTGTAGTAGAAGTGTAAGATCATTTGAGTAATTACAGAAATAACTTTCTGATGTGTTGTCCTTAATGACAGTTTTTAATAATTCATGCTTATTCACAACCTTATTTGTTTTTAACTTCAGATAGAACTAGCAAATACAAAGTAATATTAGAACAGCCACTACCATCAAATTTCTGTGCCTATCAGATTGCCTTGCATATCTGAATGCAGAGGGGTTGTATAATACAGCAGGTAATGTTTATGTAGTGCAACTGAGGTCAGTAATTAATCCTACTTTAAACTCTGTCACTATTGCAGTGTCATTTAAATTCTGCTACTTAAAAGTCTTAATAAAGGCAGCACAGAAAAATAGCACCACAGTTAAGTGTTTTAATGATACACACTAAAGCAATGCTACTGATTAGATTCTTTGCTAATTACCTTCTGCTACTTCTGTTGGTTATATTTCAACAGAATAGACACACTTATTTACAAATAGCATTGCTTTTTAAGATGCCTCTCTTTGCTAAATTCCTATAAGCTCAAGACAGAAAAAAAGTTTTTGAGACACTTCCAGGAACACAAAGCCAGTAATTTTTCTAAGAATATCAGAGGGTTTATAATCGCTAGAAATATCCCTTCTCTTTTTCTGTAACTTGCTTATACTTTATTCCCAATAATTATACTAAAGTTATGTAAGAAGCACTATGGTATGGTATTGTTTTTCAGAAGCTTAGTAGCTGCTGAACTGAAGCTCTCTGAAGGATTGTCATCCTTAAGCCTACAGCCTCATTTTACTTTAAAGTACCCCGTATTGCCTTGACAGGGATTCAGACTGCATTTAGCTTTTCTAGGAGAGAATTTGTATGTCCCTTTAATTGGGAAGGAACAGTGGGCATCTCCCCAGTTGATAGAGGTTATTCTGTAGCACAGTGTGTAGGTAATACCCAAACAATTCTGGAAAACCCAACTGAAGGCAAATGAGATTCTGTAAGTTCAGAGGCACAGGCCTACGTGTATCATTATTAGTGGTATAGCTATATATTTTTAATTAGTATAATACCGACTCTTATACTCATCTGAAAATTTCAAAGCATGAAGATAATTTTACAAAAATTGCGAAGAAGTTGCTTATTGACCGAGTTGATACAGTTCTGAGTCATTGGGTAGATACAGAAAATCAAGAAACACATCTCTGCGCGTGTGAGAAGAGATATCTATCTATCTATCTCTCTATCTAGAATATATATATACACTGTTGCCCTACTTTGCTGCTTTTATCCTCACCCAATTGCTAGGCAAATATCTTTAACATGATGTGCAGTCCTCTGTTCTCAACCTAACCCAATATGCTCCAGTCATGCCTTTCAAATTTCTTTACTAGGAAAGGCTTTGGCCCAGAAATTTTCTCCCAAGAGAAAATTATGTTCATATGCTAGTTCTCTCACATGCTAGATCTCAGCTGGAATAGTTGAGATGGAAATGTCTCACCTGTTAAAAGTGCTTCTCTCCCTGATGTAACAAAAGTGTAGGATAATAAACTGGTGGGAAGTAATCCAGGTATTATGAACACTGGGTAATTGCACAACTCATAAGAGACCAAGGAATGTCCACTTCATAAAAAAAAAAAAAAACCAAACAGTTCAGATTGGTAAAGCACCCTTTGGGTTTACACTTGCACAGTTTTGCTGTCTAAATATGTGTGTGGGAGATTTATCACTATTTTTCCACTGAATTAGATTCTTCATCATGAGTCAGTCATTCATAGTATGATGTCTCTAATGGAACCAAACACTGAAATATAACAAAGCTTTTAACTTTGTAAAACGCACGTTCCTCTTCTTTCCAGGGTTTGTTAGTCATATTAGGAACTGAAGAAATCTCCAGTATAATCTTTCATTATTGTTCTTTTCTGTGGTTCACAGTCCTCCTACGTGTTGTACAATACTGTGTTGATAAAAGATGTTTGTTCTTTCATAACTAGCAGAGTTGGTAATTTTGTGGTGGATGGACAAGATCTTTGTTCAGTAGATGAGATCCTAGAAGCATTAAAAATACGGTAAGAAAATATATGTAATATATGTCATTTTTTGGCAACTCAGTACTTCCTCTCAGTACTAGCTGTAAGTTAGAAGGGTGAAGAATTTGAAATGAAAAGAATTGCATGATTATAGAGGAGCAGGATTCTGTTCTCTTTACATGATTGCTGTCATTATCTAGTCAAAATATGAACAGGCAAAGGACAGAAATACCAAGATGATACATCCACAGATAATATTGCTTATGGTCACTTTGAGATCAGAGTTAATTTAATCCTGAGGCCTCAGATTTCTTTACAAGAAAGGACCATGGCAGAGACTGTGATTTTTTTCTGGAGTTCACCAGACCTATGGACAGGGAAGAATTGGCTTTTGGCTCTTTGAGAGTGAGCATTTTTCATGAATACTCAGAAGCTTTTATACCTCAAGGCTAACTGAATCTGATTAAACACAAACTTCAAATTGATTAGTTTTTCAATTTATAGTATTACCTGATAATCTAAATTCCAATGATCCTAATAGAAGATGAGAGAAGATTGCAGAAAACCTAGTATTCAATTTAAAAAGAAATTGAAGTACAAGAAAGAAGAGGGAAAATATTTTCTTATGGAAATTCAGCATAAAATGCAATAAAATTACTATAGTAGATAGCAACAGAAATCTTTTTCCTTTGGAAAGTGTCATGTTGGTATTTATGCATATATAAATATGTAGTTATTTCCTGATCTTTTAATATAGTGCACATCACAGATGATTAGAAACAGTATCTTTTTTTTTTGTATTTTTATTTCATTAATCACAAATTTTCTTGTAAAGACTTTAATTCTCTCTTACCTCCTAGATCAGTTTCTATCAGTGAAGCAGTTTTAACACTCAAGAAGAAGGGATTAGCAGTCAGTGTACTAATTAGAAGACTGGCTGTTTTCAGTACCTTTTGATTTTCCAAACTGGATTGATTAGGTACTAGTTAGAGTTGTGTCAGCAAATAGTAGCCTTTGCTCTGAGACTAGAGTAACGATCTGTGTATCATGCTTTTCTAGCACTTTTTGTTGCATCTTTTGTGTTGACCTCTACAACAAGGTAAGGGTAGTACAAATATAAATGATAAAGTAAATAAATCTAAATGAAAGTGCAGTTACCTGTGAGTTTTCAAACACAAATTTTATCCAAATTAATAATACACATTATAACTTCTTTTTTCATTTTTCATCCTAAAGATAGACATTTTTATTTCTGAACAAAAGCAAATTTTGAAGTGTGAAAATGCTTAGAAAAATTGAAATACTAAGTTTTTAGTAATTCAATTCTTGGGTTCCCATCCCACAGACTATGAAAGTTTTCAGATATTGATGCAACAAATATGGTTTCTTTTTCTAACATTCACTTAGGTCTATTTCATTTCCTAGATTTTTGCTAGATTCCATAGGATGCTATCAAGGCCTCCTAGATTTTAGGAAAAAGACAAGGGACAGGCTAGGAGAAAAGGACAAAGAAAATATGCATCTCTGAACAAATGACTTTTGAATGTTAATGTAATTTTGAACACTAATGTCATGTTAGTTCCTAACCGTGTGTGTGAAATGAGAGGTGCTGGTATTGCATCCTTCTTTGGTTTTGTTTAGCTTGTGGAAGGTGATTCTCAAAGGTCTCAATAATAACAAATGCCTTTCTGTTGTGACCCATCTTGGTGGTCTGCCCAATTTCCTGGATGAGTAACAGTCAGAGGAATGTCACTGGGCTGGATCAGACTGTGTTTTTGAAGGTCTCAGCATGCTTCATAATGCATCAGTTCCTCCTAATGCAAGGAAAGAGTCACCTGCTTTCCCATATACTGAATTCTTCCTCAAGGACTGCCTGGAGCGATATAAGCATAAGGCATTTTTCCACTTTTTTGTCCCTTCCTGAAAAGTATGGGGGACAAGGTGGACGTAATAGGTGTTAGTCAAGCAAAACTCTTCATAATCTGTAGGTGGATAGAAGTGAATAGAGTGCATGCCAGGATACATCTTCTATGTATTCAGTGTTCTTACAGCCTTTTCCTAAGCGCATCTCACCAGCCACTGTTTGAAAAAGGATATTGGGATAAAAGGACTGCTGGGATAACCCAGTATGTTTATTTTTAGGGTCACTGAAGCCTGTTTGTGAAGAAGATGGTCAAGTGTTTTGTTGAATGAGTGCCCTCTCTGAGAAAAAGGGTGAAAGTGTGTGAGCATTTGGCAAGCATGAGGAACCCAGAGTATTTAAAAAAAAAAAAAAAGTTTCTCACCAAGCTCTGTCTTAAGCGCATTAATATCAAGTCTTTTATCCTCATGTTCTACACTGATGCAGTCATAAACTACAAACGCCCACCTTGACCTGCACTTTTGTGACTCTTCTTCTAAATAAAGCTTATGATTCCTTGGATAAATTGCCAAAGAATCTAAATTTGTCCATGTGAGAAGCTTTTTCCTTCTAGCTCTTTTATAGCTTAGTACAATACATGCTGAACTATAACAGTTTATCAAAGAGCACACATGTCATGTGGTCGTACAGTGATTGACAGACAGGAGTTAGGTTAATTTACTGTAACCTTCCTTAAAAAGTTTTGTGGAGTAAGTAAAAGCCATTATCACACAACTGACCTTTGCCAACAAAATATTAATCATTCACCAACTCTGTTTTATTAGTACATGTATATCAAACCAACTGTTCTCAGAAATGTCAGCAATCTAAAATAAGCATGCAACATGCTGCACATCAGAAACACTACCAAGTGGCAAGGAGAGTGTCTTACTGAAGATACAAAGGGAACTAAAGATTGAAGAAGCATCCATATGGACACAAATTTAATAGGCATCTATAGAGGCTCCCCTCTGTACCAGCTTATTATTCTGGTTAATTCCATATATCTGGTTAATTAAATAGTTCTTACGTAAAATAATTACAATAATTAGTTGCCGACAAGATAGATGAGGTATTTTAAGATTAACATGAGTCATAAAGAGGGCTGGTTTTACAGAGTCCCACATTGCAGCTAAATAAATTAAAAGGGGAATTAAGATATTTATTTTGAGCAGAAACGGTGTTTTGTTTTGTTTGTTGTTAGTTTTTTCTTCTTTTGGCTAGTGGCATAGGTAGGAGCTATTTGGTTATGAGATACTTATTTCAGTACAGTTTTTCAGAATTTTTGTTTCATTCATGTGTCCTTCAGGTGCTAAAATCTCTTAGGACCATTAGAAGATATCCTTCTACAGAGCTTAGAAATTGTGAAAGAGGGTAAGTAACCCTATAAAGGTAATGAAATGGGTTTTGGGATGATGGGTCTGATTTGCACATCACTTGATATTGTCTCTTTGCTAAAGAAGCAATGCAAATGCATTGGCTAAACGCAAAATTTGTCTTTCCATTCAAGCTTTTCTCCACTTGTGTCCCATTATATTTATTTTTAAATTAAACAATAAACACTTCTACGAGTCCAAGAACTGCCTGCATATCTAAAGTCCTAATGATGTAGTTTATCTGAAGATTTTGTCAGCTTTGATGCAGGTGCAAAAGGGGAAGCTAAACGGGGTCATCTTAAATCAATATAGCAAAAATGTCAGAACTCAACTGCTCATATTCCTCAACTGACATTTGTAACAAAGCTGTCAGCTCAGGTAAGAGAAGGAAAACAGAGGTAAGAAGTTTTGTGTGATCACTGGTTTAGGCAACCTAAATTTTATTCTGGAAGGCAGATTTTAGTAAGCATAAATTATACTTTAATCAAACATAATGCTCAATATAGGTATCTGATAATCTGAAGTTCACATTAGATTGCCTGTGGCTCTCTTCCTTAAACTCTCTGGAAAAGTCAAAGATTATTTAATCGTTGAACAGAATTTTCTGAGCTCAGATATAACTAGCAGTCATTATAGCCTATTTGGGCTAATGAAAACCCTCAAAAGAATATGAAATGAAGTTTATCTATTCCGGGAGAAATAATAAAGTACCAGGATTAAATTTTTTTCTTACCAGGAAAAACAATTCTGCAGAACTGTAGATAGATTTTTTTTCAAAGGGGCTTTAATTAACAAACCCATTTGTGTTAACAGCTAGGTTCCAATTATGGTTAAGTTCCTCTGCTGTGTATATGCATATCTACTCATGCTGGCTTGTCAGGTGGGTATGATACACCACCTTGCATGGTGCAGGTGGAATGTTGGTTCTGGATGCGCACACATTGCTATGACTACTGAATCACTTCCCTCTAAAGAATGTCTCTTGCACACAAACTGAAGACATTGCTGCCAGCCATGCAGGGTGGTATCTGAAAGAACATGGTTCTGTTTTAAAGTCATGAAATATACAGCTATTAGGAACATCTTGACATCAAGGCCAATAGAGAGAGATCTTTTGATCCAGGATCAGCAGACTAGATTTAAAACTGCATTAAACTTTTATTATAACATATCCATACTGGAATATATCAAATAGAATTCTCTATGAGTTGCTTCATAAAAACAGAATATTTGAAAATGTCGTGGCTTGCTATTATTTCAAAGTTACAAGAAGCTGTTCCAGAAGTGTCACTGCGCTGAACATTGTTGGTGGGGCATTTGTGGTTTGGGTTTGGT